>JANHFO010004326.1:61551-72670 GCA_032468095.1 Pareas carinatus
ATCAGAATTTATTGGCCAAGTGTGTCTGGACACACAAGGAATTTGTCTCCAGTGTACATGCTCTATGCCTACATACATACAATAAATAAATTGATAACAATCATAAAATACATTCATAATCATAAAGTACATTCATCTTGTTATGTACATATAACCTGCAATCGACAAACCGTGATCTTAATCATGAATACAATCACAATCCTAAAGTACATTCATCATGTTATAAAGTACAATCATTATGTCACAAAACACACTTCATCATGTCACAAAACATCTTCCTGATGGCAAACGATACATTTTTGTGATATATTATATTTTTGTCATAGGTTTTAGAACAGTTGTAGAATACTAATAATCTACAAGTCAAAATAGGGGTAATAAATGAACAAGTATTTTATATTGTAAGATATAAGCAACAAGTTAATTGTCATCCAATTAAAAGAATGGGTAATAGGTAATAGGCAATAGGAAAGATGAGAAGGTAATAATAATATGTTCCTACTAGATAATTTAATATGTTGTGTAAGTTAGTTGTTTAGCAGATTGATGGCATGGAGGTGGGTGTAAAGAAACTGTCTTTGTGTCTAGTTGTTTTGGTTTGCAATGCCCTGTAGCAGCATCTGGGGGGGGGAATTGAAACAGATTATGTCCAGTGTGTACAGGTCCTCAATGGAGGGGAATTTTGTAGCAATTATTTTTTCAGGGATCAGGGATGTTGCCTTTTTGTTCTGGTTTGGGTGGGCCTCTTCTTAAATTCTGCAAATTCATTCAAATCCTCTTTCCCTCCGGTGATTTTATATTTTAATTGAAGGATAATGTGCTTTTAAAGTCCTTAAGACACGCAGATATGCCATGGAAAATCCACCGAAGGATCTAATACCATCCACCCTTGGGCTCATTTTAAAGTTGGCAACTTAGGGGGGGCGGGGTTAGCCCCGCCCTTAAGAGGGAAAAATGCCTCCTTTTTAACCTCAGAACATTGGATGTGTTTTTAGAATAGCCTCCCACTTGTTTCCTCAACCTAACACTTGAGAAGCAGAAAGGAAAATCATGGATAATATCATGATCACAGGTCTCTGCTAGTGTTGAGGTCATCTGGATTCTCCCCCCCTCTTTTGCTGTTTTTATACAAGTCTTCTAAAAAAAGTTCTTGAGTGGTTTGCAAATGAATATAAGATGCCAGCATACCTCTGATTAACAGATGGTGCTGAACATCAGGAGCATTCAATTTCGATTGAACCGTCTTTGTAACATCTTTTTAGTGGCATCTGCAGTAGGGAAAGAATGCTGGACACAATGGACTTTGAGCCACTCATCTATTTATGGCTTGGTTTAGAATATTTATCACTTATCTTAGCTGGATAAATCTATCAAGAGGATATAAAAATAATTAAAAAAATCCAGCTCAGATTGTAAAATGTGAGCAGAGAAATACAAAAAAATATATTTTTTTCATTCACGTACAGTGCCACTAGGACTCTTCGGAATATGTCTCTGGGCACGACGTGGCTAAAGAACAGCCAGACTTCCTACATTCAAGATGTTTCCCTTCTAGGTTCATTTCTCCACTGGTGACTTATTGGGAATCCAGCAGTTATCCAGTCATCCTTCTGCCAAAGGAACAGTAATGAGGGGGGGGCTTGACATCACATATGTCAAACAAGCAGCCCGCAGGCCAGATCTGGCCCAGAGATTGCTTTATCTGAGCTGAACATGGCAGTGAGTGAGGTGCTCCCTGGAAGTGGGGCTGATGGCACAGGTAGAGGGTCTTTGGTTGCAGGGGGGCCATGGTGGCCATGGGGGGATCAGCAGGGGCCATGGTGGGGTTCACAGTGGAGTCTGGGGAGTCTGTGGGGGGTGCCAACATGGATCATGGGGGGTGGGTATGGGGGTTTGGCAGTGGTCTCCAGGGAGTTGCAGTAGAGGAGGGGGGAGGGCAGACCCCAGCGGCTTCGGGGGCAGTGGCACTGGCCCGCAATGACAGTGGGTCTGACAACCCTGCTTTATATCATTTCAATGATGGCCGGATAAAACTATGAATACACTATAAGTTGCTACTAAGGAAACGGGATAAATCTTGACAGCAGAAAAAGATTCCAAATAGCAAGGGTTAAATATAGGCAAGTTCCATTAGCTACTGAGAGTTAGCTGCAGTCAATGCTCTTCATTTGAGGCATGATAAACATACATACAAAAACCATATAAGAAATAGTAGCAGGTTCTGCTCTATTAAGTGGCAGCAAAAGAATTTATAGTGTCATAGTTTAAAAACTGTATTTACACCCAAGTGTAAATATTCCAACTCTTTTTTTCTTTTCTTTCTGCCCGTGGAATCGGAGCCATAAAAGGCAGTAGAACACACAGGCTGCATTCCCACCAGGTGTTTGATGAATGAGCAGTTTGAATGGTTGAATGTATTGTTGGAAACTCAGACACTGCTTTTGCATGTTGTGTGAACAGGGCCACTATGTCAAAACATAAAATGGTGAATTTGTTTGGATACATCACATTATTCGAACACAGCAATTGTGTTCAGTTAAACCTAGATAGGACTTCAAACTTCAAGTTCAAATTGAAGGCAAACTGGGTAGGGTTAATCATGGTTTGTAGACGTGACCATACTGTTGGAAAGAAAGGAGGGCAGAGACTAATGGACCACACCCTAGCCTCTTATCTCAGTTTAATCATAGATAGAGGAGAATTACCATGGGTACTTTTCCCTTTTTTCTGTCACTACCTTATTTATTTATTTTTATTTATTTATTTATTAGTCAAATTTATATACCGCCCTTCTCCCCAAAGGGACCAAGGGCGGTGTACAGCCTATAAAATAGAAATAAACAAATTACAAGTTTAAAGCAGTTTAAAAGGAAAATATTTAAGATGGCTGAAAAATTTAAAATAACCCAATATTAAAACCAATTTAAAAACCAAATTTAAAATTAATATCAGATAAAATCCACGGGGGGAAGGTGTAATCTAGGCCAAACCGACCTGATTAAAGAGATATGTTTTTACTGCACGGCAGAAAGCATGGAGGTCGGAAATAGTTCGAATCTCGAGGAGGAGGTCATTCCACAGGGCTGGAGCTGCCACAGAGAAGGCTCTTCTCCTGGGGGTCGCCAGCCGACAATGTCTGGCCGACGGCACCCTGAGGAGGCCCTCTCTGTGGGAGCGAACCAGTCGGTGGGAGGCATTGGCTGGTAGAACGCGGTCCTGTAAATAACTGGGTCCTAAGCCACGGAGTGCTTTAAAGGTGGTCACCAACACCTTGAAACGCACCCGGAAGCCCACCGACAACCAGTGCAGCTCACGCAGGAGAGGGGACACATGGGCGCAGCCCTGCGCCGCCATAATCCCCCTTAAAATTATTATTATTGTCCACTAATAATATAATATACACCTTAATGTCTAATTTTTACCAACAGATTTTCCTGGAATTTTTTTTAAATGCTCAGATGTCAAGGATACATATTTGTTTTAGTATTGACTGGATGGAATAATGTGGCATTTTAAAACATACAAGGAAGAAAAAGTCAGCAGTAACCAGTTGTGGCAACCTATGTAGAGGACTAGGTTAAATAAATTAGCTTCTTCTCTTTTCTTTTCAGATCCAGATATCTGGATCTGAATAATTACTTGAATTGCCTTTCATAATTTCAAAGAGATCCTTTAGCTCTGTTTCCTTTCATTGTTGCCCAGATTTATGTAGTCAGTTCAAAGCCTTCTCTTCTCTAAAATATCTTTGAAAAGAGTAATGATGATCTTGGGGAAAAAAGGCACCCCTTGCTTTTTTCTTGCCCATCAGAAAGTGTGAACTAGTAAAGTAGGCACCTTTTTATGTTTCTGAAGAGAAACATTTCTGTTTTGTATTCCATTATGACTGCAATATGGTTTCCTTTTTCCTTTTCTGTGATCTTTAATGTTCCTTCTTCAGTGACTTTATTAAAGAACCCTGCTTTATTAAAAAAAATCAATTTCACGTTTTAGAAATGCCACATTCTTAATGGTGACGATTTTATTCCAAGCCACATTATACCTGGCAACAGCAAGAGCAATAGCACTTAGGCTTATATGCCACTTCACAGAGCTTTACAGCCCTGTCTAAGCGGTTTACAGAGTCAGCAAATTGTTTCCCGCCCCCAAATAATCTGGGTCCTCATTTTACCAACTTCGGAAGGATGGAAGGTTGAGTCAGCCACCCAGTCAGCAGAATTAGCCTTCAATATTGCATTCTAACCACTGTGTCACACCAGCTCTTGTATTACATACTCTATCTCATATGTGATCTTACATGTATCTAGCCAGTTGCCAATGGAAGTCTTGTTAAGTTCAATAGGGCTTACACAGGGCCAAGCTTTAAGCCATTCAGTCAAGAAAATTTCAATTTTGAAAGATCTGAATCAAATTTCCATGTTAACAGATCTGTAGAATGTAGCAGAAATGTTCTCTTTGATTCAAATCCTTTGCTTTATTACATGGTTGTCAATCTTTATGGCTTTATGGGGCTATTGGTGTCTTAATTTTGGTTAAACATTGCTTTCAATCTGTATTTTTGACTGTGACTTTCTTTTTAGTTTGGTTATCCATTAGAATTTTTAAAACTGCTCCAGTAGAGCCATAATGATTATTGTTATCATTATCATATAATAATATCCTATGCATTTTATTGCCTTCATTGTCAAAATTAACATTTCGACGACCGCTTCTCCTTCTGGCCTTTCGTTTATATGAGCAGACATGTATGGCTTGCTCAGAAATATGAAGTGTTTAGAACTGCTTCATGTTGCAAAGGTAACATCTTTGCGGTGGTGTTGTGTAAAAATTGTTTTTAGCAAATTGCCTGGTCTCTTCTGGGATCTGTCATCTAGATATAGTATTAAACTTGGAGAAATTATCTGTCAGGAATCCAGAACTCCTTTGCGCAAGTTATTTCTGTACAAAATATTTGTGACTCTACAAATGGCATTTATGGGATTACATGTTTGTGTCCAACAAATCTCTGAGGAAAAATGGAAAGACAAAAAAAAGTTGCCTGCTGATGGCTGAGTAAGAATCTGAGCTGCTGTGATCTCCAAGTTTGAGACCAATTTGAAATTTACCCAAGATCTGCCCAAGATTCAAATCACAGAATGATTAGTGATGTGTTTCTTATTGGAGTAGATAGTAAGAACCCAGTGAAAAGTACATTGAAACCATGTTACTTTAAGTGCTAGCAATCTCATGATTGTAATTAAAATTTAATTTACTGTGGAGCAACAACAAAATGAAACCTGCTATTGGTACATGATGAATGAACTGTCCTTAACAGACGTTCACTGGGATTAAGTAGAACGGATTTTACTTTGTTTTACTTGAGATGTAGGAGTGCATTTTATTGTCCTTGTGTTCCTTACATCTTAGTTTCATATCCTGAATTTTCTGAAGGAGTTCAAGGTTTCATTAGTAGCACTCCCCAATTTGCTTTTTCAAGAGGCAATTGGACTTCCTTGCTTTTCTTGAGGACGTTTTGCTTCTCATCCAAGACGTTTCTTCCGCTTCTTGAATGAGAAGTGAAATGTCTTTGGGGAAAAGCAAGAAAGTCCAGTTGCCCCTTGAAAAGGCATCTTGGGGACAGCCGTGACCTGGATGACAGAGAGTCTCCATAGAAATTAATGGCACTCCCTTCTCCAAGTTTTCTCAAACTGATAACGTCATGAGAAAAGTTGAAGTAAGACAGAGCTAATTCAGTGAGCTTCCATCATTGGGGGTGAACTTGAACATGGGTTCCCCCAGTCCTAGTCTAACATCCTTAACCACTCCGGCTTATGTTTTAAGTGACATGAAAGACAAACATTTTTTTAGAAAAGCCTGGAGCATCTTCGTACTTCCAATTTTTACGGGTGTTGTATGAACCTAGTCGGTCTACAGGGAGCCCTCGAATTATGATCACGACCAAGTTCAAACTCTTCTATTGCTAAGTGAGTTTTGTCCTATTTTGCAACTTTTCTTATCACCGTTTTTAAGTGAATCATTGTAGTTGCGAAGTGAACTTGACTTTCTTGTTGACTCTGCTTGACAGAAGATCACAAATCTATGACATTTGCAGTGAATCTGGATCACTGCAACTGTTATAAATGACATGCCAGTTGCCAAGCATCCAAAATTTGATCACGTGACCATGGGCATATCTACCATAGTCATGAAAAATGACCACGAGTCACTTTTTTCAGTACTGTTGTAACTTCAAATGGTCATTAAACAAATGGTTGCAAGTTGAGGACTGCCTGTATATCAGTACCTGAGTCTGCCGATAGAAACTAACCTGTTATGATCCCAACTAATATACTAAGGACCACAAATTTTAAGGAAACCTATATTGCTGCGGCAAAATACATTAAAATGCCTTGTCCTACTGTAAAAGCCTAGCTAGTCTGAACAGCACAAATTCATTCCTGAAGTAGGGAAATATATTGATGATCCAACAGCCTTAAAGCAACTTAAATTCTCAAACTTCAAATCATTGTTATTTCTGCCAACTGCCATCCCTTACTTCTTTGAAAAGGAACAGAGGAGTAAGCGGCATATCTAATGTACCATGATATATCTGTAACCAAGGTTAGGGTGTGGCCGATCCATTGGTTTTATGTGAGGATGTGAATCCATATCTCTTGAGTTCATTTTACCTACTCATGAAATTCCCTAAAAGACAATGCTCATCGTGAGTCAAGAAAACCATTTTAGATCATTTATTGGATAATTAGAAGACCAGGCTATGAATCATCTTATGACAAGTGTGATTCATGATTCCAAGTTCAATTTTGCAATTGTTCAAGGTGGAGGAGGCAAGCAAGAAGAAGAAGAATGGGTTTTGATGGTGGCTTTTCCAAATAAAAATAATGCAGATCTATTCATCTTATGGACATGCTCCCATTCCTTTCTTCTGACCCAGTTTCCAAAGGATCCAATTTCTATCTAAGCATCTCTAAAATGCTGCAGTTTTTAATGTTTTGATTATTTTACTATTATCATTTTATTAATAGGAAGCTATCTAAAGTTTAATGTTATTAATGAAAGAATTAAAATCCCAATTTCCCCCTAAAGAATAAAGGCATTGCTGTAAAATTGAAGAGTGACTTTAAAAAAAGAACAATGTTTATGGTTCATGTCTCCTTCAAAATATTGTGTATTTAGATGCTTTGATCAGCATATCTGTAGATAGATTTTAATCCTACACATGCTGAATTGGGTGGGTGCCTGGTAAGGCTTCATTTTGAATAAAAATGGATTGCTCTATTTGGCAAAATAATCAGCCTTTTATAATACATACATATCAATTAGAAGGATATATCCAACCCTTTCTATTACACACAAGAATAGTTCCATTTATGATGCACATTTTTAAAAAATTACTCCTGCCTACACAGAACTACAGTCTGTCTTCTCTGATACGTATAAGCAAGGTATAAATGGAAGTAGTTTATTTGCTCATTAGATCCTGCCCGTGTTTAGGAACTGTTTCTTAATACAGTGCTGGGTGTGACCCTCCAAATACAATATATTATTCTATCTTCAAGGCTAAACATCCCTATTAATCTTTGATTTCAGTCTTGGAAATTCTGCTTAAAGTGCATGTTTGTATAGTGAAACATGGGGAAACAATTCCATAAGGCAATATATCTTTCCATTGACAGAAGATCTTGTCATAATAAAGAGCAGTGGCATCTATTGTTAAATATTGGCAGAATCTGTCCTTTTGTGATTTTACAGTTGGATTGCATTTCAGTGAAAACTAGACTTTCTGCTTTATGACAAATTAGCTCTGTGAGCTTGCCAAGAAAACTGCACAGTCACATGAGTTAGGGTGGACTCAGTCGATTATAACACTACCACTACCATCAACAACAAAGCAACATTGGATTAAACTGGGCAATTGGTTTATCCTTAAGAAAATATTGCTCCCCGTTTGCTCTGTTTCACTATATTTTTTTAAATCTCAATTTAAGCACCAGTCTCTCTGGCATAGGCGAAGGCTGCAAAACCAGACCACTATCAGTAATCAATAGGCTTCCTTGTTTTGAGTGTAAATTTGTCATAAACACCAGGAGTATATGCTACTTAGCCATATAGATTGGCACAAAAGCCGTATTTTACCTTGAGGAGAGGAGGAAAATCTGATAGTGCTTTCAGTTGATTGCAAAAGAGAAATATTTAGCTTGAACCAAATGCTTACATTCTGTTTATGTATAGAAGCCCATTTTGGTAATAAACTGTTTCTGACATTGACGAGGGGTCAATAATTTCTCTTTGGAAAGGACAGCCATTATCTCCTTCCATGCCTATATTGTTTATTACATGGCAGACAAAAAAAAAAAAGGTGGACTCTATTTCAAATGCCCATAAAATTCACACTTGCATTTTTAGTGGCTAATATCTGATCTCTAATCATAATGGGTTGGTTGCAGTTCTCTGCACATTTTCTTGAGAATGGATCCTATTATTCTTGCACTAAATTTATCCTTATTCTGGTTCAAGGTAAGTATGCAAAGGGTTGGGTTTGAAAAACCAAGGACAAGTGTGTCCTTCTAATTCATTGTGAAATGTTGTTCTTTTGTCAAGGGAACATTTGGTTTGTTAAATCCCATTTTCCTTTAATATATTCAATACAACTGAAAGATCTTCTGTAATGGCAGAAATATCATGAAGGCCAAATAGTATTTATTTCCTAATGTAGCCCATCCATCTCCAATTCTATCAAAAAATGAATTCAGATAAGAGTTGTTCAAAGAAACCTTGAGAAGTAGTAGTGAGAACAAAATGTTAGAATGATTGGAAATTATTATTAAGGGCAGAGATATATTTGATACTACATATTGCTAATCTAAAACGTCTGTCTGTATTATATAATTTCCTTAATAAGAACCCATTCATACAGTCACATTTCTGATTATTTTGGTGTCACCTTGGACCATTCTAATAAATGAGAAATTGTTCACATATTTAAGATGTACACATAGGATTTCAATATAAAGAATGAAGGAGATCAATTGAACGTTTTAGAACGTCTTTAATTATTAGAAAGTCAACATGAGTTGCATCTTTCAAGAGTGAATCTAAAATAGGTTCTTTTGCATTGTGTGAAATGACCTTGTCATTGGACCATTCTAAAAGTTGATCGCTGTATTGAGGCTGTAGAAGATTTGATTGATTTGAGGAAGATGTAATAGTAGAGATGGTCACTGAAGGTGGACTTATTTCAAACTCCGCTAAGGTATAAAAGGAATTTGTGCAGCTTAATCAATATACTTTAGAGAAAAATGAAGCTGCATGATTCCCCCCCCCCCAAGTGTAGTTGTGCATTACACCAAAGTGTCAGTTGTAGAAGAATTTCTTTCTTTACCAATGTATTTTAAATAAAATATTCTCAGGGGAAAATTTAGTATAACTTCAAAATTTTATAGATTTTTCTTTATCATCCCTTTAGAAAGTATGTTAGAGATTCTACTTCTAATGTTGCAGTTTGCTGTCATATATCAAATATTAGCCCAGATGAGTAAATATGATGTTTCAGTCTGTTTTATCTCAAGCCTGACTTGAAATAAAGCTTAATTTAGTTTTCTTGGAAGCAATTATCCATTTCAGCTAAAAAATGCAGTTATGATTATGATATTTGTATATCATACAATTGTACAATTCTATTGGCATCAGACAACTGAAAATTCCTTTCCACAGATAAGTTACGAGGCTGTAACTGATGTTCATAATCTACCAGTTAATATTCAGAAAATGCTTTGGCTGTCTGAGTCACTGATAATCATGTAGTTTCTTTAGATCACAAGGCAAGTTTTAAGAATCTTCTAGAGCCTGCAAATGGAATGCTTGCAAAGCAACATGAGTCAGGAAACAAGATGTCATTATGGCTTTTAAATAATTGTAACAGGAATCTCAAATGCCATCTAGTGTGTGCCTTCTATAATGACAGTATCCATGTCTCTCCTCTCTCCATTAAAGCACTTTAGATGAACATTTGGTAGTTAAGGTATTCTGTTGTTCATTTCTAACCTTGAAGGCTATTAATTGTTATTAATTTTGTAAACAGTCTTCATAGACTTTTAGGTTTTTAAGTTCTAGATTGACTTTTAATGATATGTTTCAGATGTAGAAGATTGTCAGGTGTTATTAAGCAGTCTGAGTTTGATTCTATTGAATATAATGTATTCTGGATGTTTGTTTTGTTTCATTTTGCCTTAGTGAGATCATGTAGTGCCTTTTCTCTATCAACTTTGGGGCCAAATGTGGTAATTTAAACCCTTCTTAGTTTGATAATCTGATACCGAATACAGTTTTTCCAGTACATAATTCTTCTATTGCATTAGAAGTGTGCTTAGAACTGTCTTACAAGTACTTGCTGGTTCCCCCTCCCGCAAATCTTGGTTGTATCAAGAAACTATTGATGATGTTGATTTGTAAATTTAAAAACAAAACAAAACTGTGGGTCATTTTGTCTCAAGATAATCTTGAGTGTAATTTACAATAATGTGACAATATTTGTATAATGCCTGGAATAATTTCTCTAAGTCATAAATTATATTAGATATTTACATGGACTGTTAAAACAAACTGAAGAATTCAGCTATGTAGTAATGTGACAGCAGATGAGACAAGGAAAGAGTAATACCTCAAAAATTTGGAATAGTGGTCACAAAACCCAAACTGTATTGATCGCCAAATTCATATATTAGTAGATTTTTCAGATACACACCACTGAACAGTATGATTACGTTTCCTTTCAGTTTCCTATGCAGTAGTTCCAGGGTGAAATTTTTACTGATTCTTTCAGTATCAGCCTATGTTTATTCATGCTTCTGTCATTTTGCAAGATTGCATTATCACAGTTTGATGATTTGGTTGGAAATATTGGGAGTTGTTGTCCAATATTTATAAAGAATAATAGGCTGATGTGAGGCTAACTTTCATATATATATAAGATCTAGGATGACTTCCTTAATAGATTGTGCTAAAATAATATGAATCTCTTTATTATTAGACCTTCCACTCACTTATTTATTTATTTATTTTATTTGTTTAGACTTATATACCGCCCTTCTCCTGAAGGACTCAGGGCGGTGTACAGAAAACA
>JANHFO010004326.1:72770-87519 GCA_032468095.1 Pareas carinatus
GAGCGGGTTTCAGGCATGGGAGGCAGAGCTAGCTCTCCCACGTCCTGTTGCCTCTAGGACCGGAAGTCGAATCGCCTCTATTAACTTTATTGTTGTCATACCATAAATAGCCATGCCATCCAAATCTCAGATTGTATCCTTCTAACTCCAGTAACCTATTCCTCTGAGTCACCTGGTCATTCATCCATACCTGACAACAAGCAGCAAAGTACAATTTTAAATAGGGTAGAATTGGTTCACCTCTTTTTTTTTTTTGGCTTCTTGTAGCAATTTGTATTTAATTCTTGTTTCCCCTACCTTCATTCAAGCTTAGAAATGTCTTTTTGCCATTCCTTAAATGGTGCATCCGTAGTCAATATCTGCACTGTCTGAAATAAGAATAACATCCTGGATAACACATTCATCTTAATCGCTGAAATTCTACTTAGCAATTACAATTGAAGTTTATCCTACCTCAATAAATCCTGTTTAATGTCCTTCCATACCTTGACACAGTTATTCTGAAACAACATATAATTCATATTAATCAATGTAACCTCCAAGTATTTAACCTTCCTTTCAATTTTGAAACTCATCCTTTTCATCAAGATCTCTTCATCTTGAACATTCATACTTTTAACCTGCATTTTTCTGTTTTTGTTTACTTATTTTAAGTTCAACTAATATACCAATATCCTTTCATTTCTTCTTCAAGCGTTCTGTAGTATTCTGGAGTTCTTGTAAAATTAAAATCGTGTAATCCCCAAAACCTCTCAGTTTATACATTTCTTTCTTAATTTTCATAATTCCATAATTTCCAACCAGAATGGGATTTGTAGCTCCAATTCATTTATAGCATACCAAGTGAGGGAAAGGTACCCCCAAAGTTTTATTTAAAGATCTGTCTTAATTGCTAACCTGATTTGGAGTCATAAATCTGCCTTTAAAGCAGTTGTCTACTTCCTTGATCGATGATATACACATGCCACTTCCTCATTCTAATTATTACTGTTCTTTTTTCTAATTTTTGAAATTTATATGCTGCCCAACTCCCAGCAACTCTTTATTTAGAACTCAATTATTTAAACCTGGAAAATAAGACAATAAAAACAACAAGAGACAAAGCAGAAGAGAGATGGATGAGTAACAAACTGGGTAGAAAGAAAAGAAAACAATCTAATTAAAAGGAAGCTCCAAGCATCCTCACGAAAAGCCTGGGCAAAGAGCCAGATCATCAGGTCCCACTAAGAAGGTGGAAACCATCTGGATCTCAGGGGAAATCACATTCCATAGGGCATGTGCCTCGACAGAGAAGGTAGAGAGGGCTATAAAGCACTGTGGAGCGGTATATAAGTCTAACTACTATTGCTTTGCTATCCTGCATTACTGTAGATCAGTCTGTTCTTTGATAATAGAATATTGATGTATTGGTTTTCTATTCCATTATAAGTGAAGTACTTTTCCTTTTCTGCTCACTTTTTTGCAAGTAATTTTGGGGCCATGCAATAAAACATTTAGTGGACAGAATTAATAAGCAAGTGAGCTAAAACAATTCTAGGCTGCATTAACAAGGGATAGAATCAAGATCACATGACGTGTTAATATCACTTTATAATGCCTTGGTAAGACCACACTCGGAATATTTCATCCATTTTTGATCACCAGGATGTAAAAATGTTGAGATTCTAAAAAGAGTGCAGAGATTAGGGGACTGGAGCTTAAACGTATAAAGAACGGCTGCTGAAATTGGGTATGTCTAGTTTAATGAAAAGAAGGACTAGGGGTGACATGATAGCAGTGTTCCAATATCTCAGGAATTGCCACAAAGAAGACAGAGTCAAGTTATTCTCCAAAGCACCTGAAGGCAGGACAAGAAGCAACGAATGGAAACTAATCAAGGAGGGAAGCAACTTAGAACTAAGGAGAAATTTCCTGACAGTGAGAACAATTAATCAGTGGAACGACTTGCCTCCAGAGGTTGTGAATGCTCCAACACTGGAAGTTTTTACAAAGAGATTGAACAACCATTGTCTGACATGGTGTAGGGTTTCCTGCCTGAGCAGGGGGTTGGGCTAGAAGACCTCCAATGTCCCTTCCAAATCTGTTATTCTGAATAAAAGAAAGACCATTAAATTGCAAGCTTCTTCCTTGGTGAAATAGATAAAATTATTTTTTTCTCTTTTCCCTGCCAATTTTCCTCTGTTTTGTCAAGTGTCAGAGCAGTGATCAGGTGCCTAGGCAACCGGTTCTTTTGAATCCAGTGACAATAAGCATACCCATGAATAAAGAAACTTTAAACTTTATTACTAATTCAAGCAAACAGATTTAAAAACATAATATAAAAAACATACATACCAAGCAAAAGGATACTAAAATCTTTTACAAGCTGTCAGGAGCTCCTTAATAACAATAGCAGAGAAACCCCAAGGGCAGTCAATTTCCACAGTACTCAGTGCTAAGTACTATCCAGAAGCTTCCAAGAACCACAGCAAAGATCTCATGTTTTTATCAAAACCTGGCACCATGACTTCACAGCCCTGCTTCTATGCACATGAGACGGTAAGACCTGACCTTGACTGGGTGGCACGTAACTCTGGGATGAGAATCAAAACTCTTGAGACTTTCAGTGGTTCCCCCCTCACTTCTCCTTTATTCAGCCAACAAGAGCGAAAAGCAAGCAGGTTAACCCAGAATGTGCTTTAAACTTTTAGACTTTTCTTAATATGAAGGAGAAATCAAAATATGTCGCTAAATTCCTCAAACTAACAAAAGTCTTCTGCATTGCCAATACAGTGCCTTCAAATGTCTCAAATGTCTACATCAACTAAAGGTCATGAGGCCTTGGTCTTTGGCTTTGATTGGGTGCTGAAGAAAACTCATAGCAGGCAGTTGACATGTGCAGTCACGCAAGGACAACCTGCATTTGTCCCTCTCGTCTTGTGTTGAATTGAAGAGATGTCAAATGTTTTATGGCCATTCTAGAACATGAATAGCCACACTAAGTAATTGTCCTGAGATGGCCAATGTACTTCCCTAACCTAAGCTATTATTGAATGTTGTGCTGACATGCCAAGATATCATCATTAACCTTTTCTCTCTTATTTTACAGTAGCCAGTGTAGGACTTGTGATATAGACTGGTACATATTTGCTGCTGTGGTATCACACTGTCAGGCACAAGCAACCAGATCCACATGTGTAGAGTTCAAGCTAACTGTTTTATTATCTTTTTCTTGTTGCACAAGAATGTCCCCAGACTGCTTGCCTTCTTTAGGGAACAGAAAGAAAAGGCTTATGGTGCTTGCTGTGTGTGTGTTTGTGTGTGTGTCCTGAACTTCTTGAGGTTGTACAAGGATTCAGAACTAATTCCCTGCTCAAATCCTCCTCTCTCCCTGTCTGGGCATTTTCCAACACACATTGACCATGGTACACCAGATGGATAAAATTGTTTAGACTAATAATTAGAGAATAAGGTTACTCTTTGGCATTATGGCAATATGTTCTTGAGAAACATAAAAACAAGAAGCAATTAATTAATTAATCAACCAATCAATTAATTAATTAATATGTTTCTCCTTTCCATGGCCTGTTTTGGGTTTCCCATCAATATCTTTTGGGCAATTCTGGACTAGTAGACCTTTGGGTTGTTCAATCAATGATTAAGGGCCTCAAGGAGACAGGATAAATGGAGAACTGTGACTTTGGATGTTTTTCTCTACTGGGTGAGAATTCATGTTTAAGTCCCATGTGTTGTAGAATTCAGCCTGGCTGATTAATTTACGGTTGAGCGTATTTTACAAATCCAGAAAATTGATTTCATTCAATTAATCATTCAATTAATCTTATTTAAGCTAAGTATGGATAATCATATCATGCAAACATAGCAATTCCGGTCATTGAAAAACCTCAGAGGGGAGACCAGTAGTTAGATATTTGTCCTCTCAAGGCACTAAGAGGGAAAGTTAGGTTTCCTAGTTAAACCTCCAATAACTATACCTGAAATTATTTTCTCTGTCTAATTGCTGTTGAAATAAGCAAGTCACGATAGGCTTTCTTTGATCTTAGAAAGTCTCTGATATTAGAAAAAATATATACCAGCAATAACAGATAAAGCCTCCACATTCAGAATTCTCCCTCATGTCTGCATTTTTCCTTTCCTTAAAAAAACAAAACACTTGCCAAACTCAGAAACAGTTCAAGATGTGCCTCATTTTCTAGCTTATAAACAAGGTTGGTGCTGTTGGCATTTGTTAAAAAGTAAACCAGAGAGGCAAGCAGTTTCAAATTGAAGCCCAGTTCCCCATGAATGTCTTTAATTTCTAATATGGCAGGCACAAGGCCTCGTGGCAATAAAGCCCCAGGATCTCCAGCATAGAGGATCACTAGGGGTGAACTTTGGCAATCACCTCTAAACAAGACTACTAAAGGTTCTCACCCTGTCCTTTTACCTAAGCAGGAATATCCAAGCATCATATTTTATACTGAATTGCAAAAAGAGGATCCCAAACTTGCCTTGCATTTTCATACACAGGAAGATTATCTTTGTATGGGAGAGAGACATTTCTTCTTTTGAGTGACTTCTGTTTTTGTTTGGATTTTATACTGTAATGCCCCCATTACAGCATGATGGTTCAGTGGCTAAAGATACCAAGCTTGTCAGTTGAAAAGTTGACAGTCCTGGTTCGAGCGCAAGTACTGTGCCATGAGTTGAGTTCCCATTACTTGCTTCAGGTCCTGCCCACCTAGCTATTCAAAAGCATACAGACATGAGTAGATAAATGGGTACCAATTTGGTGGGAAGGTAGCTGTGTGTGTTTCTCGGTGTAGAGTCATGCTGGCCACATGACCATGGAAAGGGTCTTCAGACTACACTGGCTCCCTTGAGCGCTGCCCCCTAGAGTCAAACACAACTGGACAAGGGAAGCCTTTACTTTTACTTTACCCTAATAAATCAAAATTGCTACTATCTTTTGCATGGTCCACCTTTTTGGTTTCAGTCTTCACGTGCCAGTTTACTTTTACTGAAGGTGGCACAGTTCACAAGAGTTGAGTCACATCTTACTTTGATCAACTTCTTTTAATTGATGCAGAAGCATCTTCTCTATCTGACTCAAGATTTGAATTTCTATCTCCATAGTTCACAGAAATTATCATTAGAAGCAGCAATGGCTATTGTTTTCCAATTTACAGAATCTCATTTTTTTGAAATGATAATCCTTCAGAGAGGATTATAGATATTAAAGTTCAGACAAACAGGTACAGCTAATTTAACATAGTGGAGTTTTCGCTTTGTTTATTTAAAAAATAAATCAATGTTTTAGGTCTTGGTGGAATTAGTTGAAATTTTCAAAGTTTGAGCTATCCAAGGAGATTGAGTTTCTCTGTTTGGTAATGAACAGATTCAATCATTTTAGTTTTCTTCAGAGCTTCACAAAAAGCTTACATTTTGTTTTTTAAGTGAGAAAATTGCTGCGAGAATACTAATATACAATGGAAAAGTATAATAAACCATTTCTGAAGGATTATTTCAGTGATTATAACTGCCTTTATTATGATATAAGCATAGTCAAAAGACCAAAGCATTTTTCCTCAAACCCTTTGATAGTTGGCAACCTCAGGTCGTTCTTTAGCAGCTACATGACAGACAGATTTCAACAAGTAAAGTTTTTTTCCCACTAGAAACTCTTTCCATGAAAAAGCCAGCTTTGTTCTTAGCTGCAGATTGCCAAGCAAATGTTAATAATGCAGAACATTTTTCCATGAAGGACATTGTCTTTCTTATTTGTCCTCCTCCCACTGTTCACTACAACATTCAGGATCTTGAGAGTTTGACCTTTGGTCATGTGCCCTCCCAAAGAACCTGCTTTATTTGGTGTAACAGGGTGGGATCCAGGAAGTTTTGAGATGCCAGTGTTGGCACCTCTCTGCTGCTTCCTCTAACCTCAAGAGCAGTTGCATGTAAACAGCATAGCAGCCATCAAATATTATTTGGACAGAGACAGTTTGCCCCCTATTTACAAGAGAATGGAAATAATAGGGACTGCAGCTACAGACAAACATGGCAGCATGAATAAACATGAGGAGAAAATCAACCTATCACTTTAATAAGGAAACAGTTTCATTAGCCTGAATTTTCTTGTCACCTGCTATTATTAAACACAGGCACAACCATGCTATTTAGCTACACTGAGAAAATCTGATGCTGAGAAAATCATCCATCCTGCATCTTTGTCCAGATTAAGTAGATTACAAGAAAAGCAGAAAGAGGGAAAAATATGCAAACACAATGAATAGAGCAGGGGTAAGAAACTACAATACCATCTAGCAGCTCCGACTCAAATCTGAAGGAGAATAGAATAGAATAGAATAGAATAGAATAGAATAGAATGGAATGGAATGGAATGGAATGGAATGGAATGGAATGGAATGGAATTAGTGTGTAGAGTGGAGTGAAGTGAAACGAAACGGAACAGAACAGAACAGAATAGCCTTTTTTTGTCAACTCTGATTAGATACAAAGGAAGCTCTTGGTGTATATGCAAAGCAACTGAATCATCATCATCATCATCCCAATAAGAGTGGGTAGTAAAGATAATAAGAATAAGAATAATATTACAGCCATGCTACATGGGTTAATTATACAAGCTGTCTCTGAGAGGTTGATGTCCTAGTGTCCTCCAGATATTTTGAACCACAATGTCCATAGCCCTTTAACACTTCCCATATTGGGAAGAACTGAAGGGAGGGAAAATCTCCAATATCCGGAGGGTACCAAATTGGTTTCAGATATTCTAAGCTATTAAAACCGCTAAATTCACAATATACAGCCATTCAAGGCCCTAACAAATGACCTGTGAGTTTCTTAGACAGATTTTCCCCATTTGTAGTGAGACATAACAGGAGTGTCACACTTGGCCGGGCTAATATTTGTGCTGATAGTCTCCCTGATATCAAAGATGAAGGGTTGATAAAAATTGCTTTGAGTGCAGGGAATTGTGACATGTTCCCTTTTGTGTTAGGAGTCTATGGGTCGAAATTTGATATCTGCTGCCCTGCAAGGCCAGGCTTAAGAGAACAGACCACTCAAGGGACAAACGAAAGAATTGCAGTGAAGCAGTTTTAATTCAGACAAAAAAAGGTCTGAATTATTCCAAAATGAACTCAGTCACTCTCTGCCGTCTAAACTACAGTAGTTCTCTGTTTACAACCTGTTCCATAATCATTTGAAGCCATGACGGACTTAAAAAAGTCACTTATGATCCATCTTCAAAAATTAGGATTGCCCCACCCACACATATATGCCGTTTCCCAGAAAATAAGACCTAACAGGAAAATAAGCCCTAGCACGATTTTTCAGGATGCTTGTAATATAAGCCCTATCCCAAAAATAAGCCCCTGTTAAGCTCGTCAGCCGGACGCATTATTTATTTATTTATTTATTTATTATTTACATTTTTATACCGCCCTTCTCCCCGAAGGGATCCAGGGTGGTGTACAGCCACATAAAAACAATAAAGACACCTCAACACAACACAAATTAATAACAGTTAAAAATCCTATCGTACAGTGGCAATTTAAAATCCAAAATCTAAAACCAATTTAAAACCGAATAAAATAGCAAGTTTAAAATTAATACCATATTTTCCCCCAAATAAGACCTAACCAGAAAATAAGCCCTAGTGCGTCTTTTGGAGCAAAAATTAATATAAGACATGGTCTTATTTTTGGGAAAACACAGTATGGTCACATGATTGAATTTTGGGCTCTTGGCAGCCAGTGTGCATTTATGACCAGTTGCAATGTTCCATGGTCCTGTGTTGATTTTTTTTGGTGACTTTTTTGCTGTTTTCCAGGGAGGAAAAAAACTCAACCTGAAGCACCCATTGGATAAAATGGTTTTGCACTTACAGCTTCAATTTACAATGGTTTGCTTAACAACTTCAGCGACTCACTTAATTACCATTGTAAAATTGAATTTGGTCACACGGGGCCTCTACTTACAACGGCAATGATTTGCAATCACAACTTGTGATCATTAGTCAAGGATTACCTATATAATGTTACTGTATGATAATCCCATTGACATAATTGTTACGTTCATAACTATTTAGCGTATCTATTTTTCTTTGTAATTGGGAATATATTGTATATCCTCTCCTCAAGTCTTGGGCTACCTTCACCAGAATGAATGACCATTGGCCATGTTGATTGGAGATGCCTGGAATTGGCAACCAACATTGTCTGAATTGCCCATGAGGGCAAGAATTAATGAATGTGGAGCCTACAAAGATAACGATGGACTGTTGCATTTTTGATAGCAAAAGGAAAAATCAGAAATACATCCTGGAATAGAAAATCAGATTAAAAGAGAGGAAAGGATATGGCTCATGAGCTAGGTTTGAACATCAGGAACTGGGTTATTACCACTGAGCCATGGTGGCACAGTGGTCAGAATGCAGTATTGCAGGCTAACTCACTGCTCACTATCAGCAGTTCGATTCTCACCGGCTCAAGGTTGACTCAGCCTTCCATTCTTTTGAGGTCAGTAAAATGAGGACCCAGACTATTGAGGGTGATATATTGACTCTCTAAACCACTTAGAAAGGGTTGTCAAGTACTGTGATGTGGTATACAAGTCTAAATGTGATTGCTATTGCTATGAGGAAACCAGTTAGAGGAAATTATGTGGATGGGTGTGAAAGCACACCTACTGTATTTGTACACATTCCTTTTAAAGGATCCCTTTATTAAGCAAAATGTTATGTATTGTGAATACACATAAGTATATCTTCATAGCCCAAGGAAGGGGGGAAGAGAAATAAGACTGAGAAAGAAATAGAGGAAAGGCAACGTTGAGTCATTCAGTGACTATTTGCACTCAGTGAAACTGTGATTCCTGCCTCATGTTCTAATATGCCTAAAATGAAATTTTTATCTGTTCCTTTTCCTCAAGAGGATTAGAGGAGGGAGGGAAATGTAGATGGGAAGCTAAATTTCAAGAAAGAGTGATGCTATTAACTTGCAATGTGTGGGTATAATCTAGGAGAGAAATTCCTCTCCCTACACATAAATCATTCCATAGTTTGTAGAGACTTCCCACAATAAGGCTAGTTGTAATGTTGTAAAATGTATGGCAGAAAATAATCCTACTCAGGATTAAAGATCAAATCCTGGAGAATTAGAGGTCCGATTCTAATTCTTTAATATTTCTATTCTTGTAGAATAACTTCCCATCAGCTCGAAGTGATTCTATGCCTTTTGTGTTCTGAGAGAGAATAAAACAAACAGTAATCCCATATTGAGCTTTAAATAAATACATTAAAGGTTTTGTAGTAAGCATATTTGGGGCAGACCATAGAAAATTCATTTCTGCTTTTGACTTCTCATTTCTGCTTCAAAGCTAATTCCTAGCAAACCTTAATTTTTCCCATCTTAAAATAATGCCTACATGGTTCGGTATACCTTAAAGAAAGAATGCAGTGTATATTCTGGAAATAGTCGGTTTTGTCATGTCTATTGAAATACCAAAGATGAATTTTCTTTGATTCTTTTTTTAAAAAAGATGCTGACTCATGATCTTCGTGGATCATTTTATAGCTGTCCTTTTACCAAGATAGGAAAAGAAGAAGAAAAAACCCACAGACTTTTTGTTCACCTGATGATCCAATCAGCCCTAGACAACAACAACAACAAAAGTAATTAAAACTTGCTCTTTGAAGGATTCCTGGAAGATTCCCGACCTGTATATCTGAGGAAAATAATATAGAGAACATAATGAAATTTAAATCCATAGTCTATTCCTAAAAATCCACAGTGCTGTATGAACATTAGTGGAAAATGGAGGGGGGTAAATCCAACCCTTACTAGTAGTTGTATGAATACAAGTAGGACACATGATCCAACCAATGGTTCCCCCCCAAAAAAGAAATAAAATAATGTACAATACCTTATTGTGAAATGGCATATGGAGCAATAACAATAGCATTAGCCCTTAGACTTATATACTGCTTCACAGTGCTTTTCAGCCCTCTTTAAGTGGTTTACAGAGTCAGCATATTGCCCCCAAGAATCTGGGTCCTCATTTTACCAACCCTGGAAGGATGGAAGGCTGAGTCCATCTTAAGCCAGTGAGACTCGAACTGCCGACTGCTAGCAGTCAGCAGAGGTCACCTGCAGTATTGCAGTACTGCCTTCTAACCACTGCGCCACCCCAGAGCAGCTATCTAGGAACATGCCCTAGTTAGCAAAATAAAAGTTCTGGACACAAGATTTTGACATGGGGTGAATTTGTGTCTCCATAAGGGCTGAAAGCTCTTTGTTGGTGAAACGACACCCACCCGATATGGCCCAGCAAGAGGAAGCATCACATTGCATCATCTGTGAATATTTGCATTAAATTCCAAAAAAGAGTGTGAGTCATGTCGTATTATAATTATTAGAATAGAATGCCACTTTTTAGAATAATGGTTGCCAGCCTATGGGCTGCAAACCACTGGTGGTCCCCAAGCCAATTCAGGTGGGCTGTGAGCCGGGTGCATCTAATAAGACATGCCCGGTCATGCTACTGCCCCGCCTACACTCGTGGCTTCACTGGCAATTGCTGGCGAAGTGCGAAAGACTTTCCACACCTTCCCTCTTCAGGCCACCGGCAAAAGCCTGGGCTGGGGCAGCGGGGAGAGTGGGGTGCTGCGGCTGCTGGCAAAAGACTGGGCTGGTGTCAGGGTGGAGTGGGCTGCTGCAGGCGCCAGCAAATGGCATGGCTGGTGCGGCGGGAGGGAGTGGCCGGCTCCCCTTGCTGCCACCACTGTTGCCCGCCTGCTTTTTTAACCCTCAGAGGTCTGGTACCTCTGCTTCTTTTATCTCTCATTTTCTCTGTCTCTGTTTCTCTCTGTCGCTTTCTCTCTCTCATTTTGTATGTGTGTGTGTGTGTGTGTATGTGGGCTTCTGTCTCATCCTCCCTCCCTCCCTCTCTCATTCTCTCTCTCCTTCTCTTTCTCTATCCCCACCTCTCTCCCTTTCTCTCTCTGTCTCTTTCTCATTCTCAGGATTTCAAATTGTGAATTTGGTGGTCTCCAAGGTCAGAAAGGTTGGCGACCACTGTTTTAGAAAGCCTTTCTGTTCCTTTCCTTTCCATCCTTGAGCAAAGCAAGATTCCTTGATGGAAATTTCAAATTTCAAACATGCCTGGCTTAAGACAGAAGAGAGGGTGGAGGGAGGGTTAAATGGCAGCGGGAAAGCTTCGTGCAAGTCGCTAATGTTCCATAAATGTATCATCTTTCGGCATCTGAAATGGTAATACAGGCTAATTATGTTTTAAAAAGAAATAAACGACCACAGAATTATACTAAGCACATGGAACAGCAGCATGATCTCCCCAGTTGCTATTTGGAACAAGCAGCCTTTAAATCTAAAATTATACAGTTGAGCACCTGCTGTTTTATTCAGGTGTTGGCCATTTCTTGCTGTTTTGTCCATAGCAATGGAAGTAAATAATGGCCCACAAAAGGGAGAGGGAAAGAGGAAATGCTGCTTATATTTTACACACACAAACACACACACATACACACACAGAGATATACTGAATTGCCTTGATACACATATGAGTTAGAAGTATTTATTTTCTTTTCACATAACTTGTGAGACAATTACCTGAGTGTTCCTCAACTGCCAATATTAAAACACAGGTTGCAGGGTGACTTTCGGTGAGTGCAGATTTCCTTCTTGTCTGGTTTTCTAAAGCTTGCATTAAAGAAGCGTTGGCAGAGAAATAGAAGAAAAAATGTTTTAGCTAGCACTACCGCAACCAAGCTGCAAAACTCTAGACATCTGCTAGGTGGCAGTGTAGATAGTTTTCTGGGCCTCTTGGCTACCATCTCTGATTATCCGCCCTTGGGTAACTCGGATACGATACCCCTTCATGTTAAGAGATCTAACTAAATTTTCGCCGCCAATGCCTTTGGGCTGTTTGTGTGTATGTGTGCTTGTGTGTGTTTGTGTGTTTTAATATTGAAAATCTTAAGTAGACTGATTGAGATTGCAGTTGGAGAATACAAGAGTCACATATATTTTAACTCTTCCTGTTTAGAAAAAAAAAGCTTTTATCTGCCTTTTGTTCCATTGTAGCTTCTTGGCCCTCACACGAGGAAGGGGTGACTATGCTGTAAATGATTTCCCCCACCCAGTTTTCATGGCTAACAAGCAAGGAAAGGCACACAACTGAACCACAAATGAAGCAGGCCTCCTGAACTGCCCGTTTTCGTTGGGAGCACTGATTTCTGATCCGCCGTAATTTAATCCTTAGGTGGGAGTTCATCTGTGCAGGGACCAAATGTTTTCTCAGTTATGCCATTTATCCATTTTAAACTCTAGATTTAATGGTCAAGGAGGGGCTGTTAAATGATACTGTATATTACCATATTTCAAAATATTTTTAAAAAATTGCCTTCGCCTTTTGCTGAGAGGAGTTGTGCTTTTCTGCCTCAAAGCCCCGCTCTGATGTCACCGTGATATTTATTGCAGCTACATGCTTTCATCTATAAATTATAAAACTTTGGAAAATGAAGAGGGACAGAACTGATTTCTTAGTAATTTCCATTAAATACGTCGTCGACTTGATTGAGCTTTGGGTCCATTTTTTTTCTGGGGAAGTGAGCCTCTTTCATTAAGAAAACTATTGTTGCTACTATGGTAGTTATCTTACTCCTGAGTAGCAGCAATACACAAAATGGCATAGATATGCTAAAGTCGTGTATTTGCTTATCTGACACAAAAGCACACATCCTTATAAGGTGAGATGAATAGAATTAGAGACACTTTTGTCATTAAACACTTGTGACAGTAAAACATGTATATTTCATAGGGGCAAATTTCTAATATTGTTAAAGGGTGCTTCAAGAGTTGGGAATATCACATCTAAGGTCTTGATCTCTAGAACAAATTAGAGATCACTAAGGAAAGTAGGCCAAGATGATACAATTACTGTGGGCTCCATGAACAACAAGAAGCTCACTTGCGGGTATCTCTGCCCAGAGCAAATAGATAATGATGTCAGTTAAAATATAGATGATAAAGGAACATAATTATATGAAATATAGTCTAATTTCCACCACATGCCTATTTTTAAAAATGCATGTGTCTGTGAGGGCATTTTTTTAAACTGTGTATTGATTACCTGTTGGGGCTCCTGATAAATTTGATTTCAATGCTGGCTTGGCTCCACAGCTCTCAGATGGCCATGCTTGTTTTAAAGAATAAGGAGGGGGGTTCTTTTTTATTATTATTTTAATCACTTTATTTATATTAGGGAAAGGAAAGCCACAATCGATCCGCATTGATTTTTTAATTTTATTCTGAGATATCTTGATTTATATCTAGAAGCCTTGTCTATGGTATGGCTTTGCGGCACAGGTTAAATAGGGGGTCTTCCCCTTGACTCAGAAGAATGGGCTTCGCCATGTTCTCAATGCATTATGTTTCTCTGATTAATTCTGATTTAAAAAAGCAGCTGTGTTCAGCAGGGAGAAGCGTTTGAAAGAGGTGAAAAGTTTATGCAAAGGAGTCCTTGCATCTTGCTGAGCATGTCTCTAACGTGTGAGGATTGTAGACTTTTTAAACACAATGACTGATGGATCTCACAATTGACAAGGGCTCTTCATAAACCTGGATGCAATGGCTGACAGTGGCAGACTTGCCAAGCTTTGCCAAATGGAAAACAGAAAGGGTTTTTTTTTTGTAGGGTTGAAATCTTACACTTCTGAAACCTTTTTTTGTGCAGTGACCCAGCAGCTAATCTATGCAGATATAATATGCACTTCTGTAGAAAAGACACACAATTCCTAAGTGTACAGTGTTTTAGGGAATTGCGCTTTTGGAAATGGGTTGAAAATATAGGCTAGATCAAGGAAGCACACCACAAGGCAGTATATAATATCACTGAAGTAGGGGGAAAAAAAGAAGCAGGATTTCACACCTAGACTTATGGAACAGTCCAAACTGAAGATGGCTAAAATTATTGATAGGTGTCGGATATGTAATTCCCTAAACGGTAGCACAGGAAAAAAATCTGGGATGTGTGTATTGTTGTCAGAAGAGGGCCATGTAAGAGATCAATGGATGACAATTGTGAGATGACATTAATGGGTTTTGACCTGTTTTTATTAATTATGGTCACCTAAATATTTTGAATCAAGGTCTATGTTTGAGCTGGTTCACACATGCAGGAAATCAGGGCATGATTACTCAACGGCGTGCGGTGACGGACAGCTGAATGTGGGATCTGGCAACGCTGGAAAGTGTTAAGCAGGAAAGAAAAAGATTTATCTCTGCAGAATGAGCAGAAATAATCTTTGGAAGATGGAGGCTGCAAGTAAAATATCTGCATGAATTAGGCAACATAGTCAAATCTGCCTCTAGTTCCCATAAATAATTGTACCATCTCTTATTATCACTGAACTGTATCCCACTGACGGTGGAAAACTGTGGAAAGCAAATACTGTGGAAAGTATTTGTTGCAATAAAGATGTATTAAATAGTGTCTTCCAACTAATGTTAGTCTACAGCCAGTTAAGTTCTGTGGTGCTTCTGGTTCACAGACTCCAATATTCAAAATGGCATGTCCATTCTACTTTTTTACTAGCGGGTGGGGGGAATATTTGTTTTTGCAAGAAAAGTATAATCAGAAAATAAGGATGCCTTAAAAATTATGAAAGGGTTCTGCATTTTATATTTTATTTTATTTTATTTTATTTTATTTTATTTTATTTTATTTTATT
>JANHFO010004326.1:132783-144071 GCA_032468095.1 Pareas carinatus
TACATATACATATACATATACATATACATATACATATACATATACATATACATATACATATACATATACATATACGAGTGAATATGCAGGCAAACACACATAAGCACACACTCACATATTATAGGTTTTTTTGTTTTTTTTGTCATTCATTACCTGATCAGGAAACCTAAATGGAGAGAAAGCTTGTGGATAAAAACTAACAGAGGCATTGAGCACTTTCCTCATGCATCTCAGTGTGTGTATGATCACCAAAAGAACCTGAATCATCATCACCTTCTATTCTTCCTCCTCCCTATATGAGCTGATGTAATAGGACAGGATTCAGATATTGCATTGAGTAATGATTTGCTTTAAGCGGGATTTGTAGCTAGACTC
Source organism: Pareas carinatus (assembly GCA_032468095.1). Taxonomy (NCBI): domain Eukaryota; kingdom Metazoa; phylum Chordata; class Lepidosauria; order Squamata; family Pareidae; genus Pareas; species Pareas carinatus. The sequence goes on from JANHFO010004326.1 coordinate 133,159, forward strand.
ATACTTCCATGCTGAGCCTAACCCAAAGGGCTACCATGGGGCATACAGATAACTGAACTGATAGAAATGCAATGCTTGGGTGTTCTTCCACAATTATTCAATTTCCTCCTCCTCCTCCTCCTCCTGACCACCAATACCACCTTCAGCTATGGTTATTTTTTTGCATTGATCTGATTTTACTCACAATTAATATTGATGAGACAGTTTTCTGAATATCTGAACAAGATCTGTGAAGTCTATTCTTTCCCTGGGAAGGAACTACTGCATCCAAAATCTCCAAATATAAAATTCTGAATTTTGCCTCAGCACTGATAGTTTTGAGGCTAATCCTTTGTTCAGGATCCATTTTTCAGCATTTCTTTCCAGGAAGGAATAGAAGTAAGGGAAAGGTTAGCAAGAATGGAGTGCCGGGCCATTTAAAAAAATGGAAATTCTTCCAGTTAAATAGCCAGTGAAACAACTCATTGTTTCCATTATCCTATCAATAAAGTACATTGCCCTGACAGCACAGAATCCAAAATAATGTTGCTTTTATCTCTTTCTTGTTTCTCCCCAATGGTGCTAACAAATCAGTTTGCTGGGTCCTCAAAATATATATGTGTTGTCCTGGTCACAAGGGAAATATGTATCTTTCTAGATGCTCAATTAACTCATTCAGTTAATTGGATTTTATTACCCCTGTACTTGAGTCTCTTGAAACAGTGTGAGAAAATTAAGAAGCATCCTTAGCATCCTATGCTAAAATATATATATTTAAACTAAAGGAGATATTCTGAGAAGATGCAGAACAAGGTAAAAGGTGGCTAATGATCAAAGCAGCTTTATTCACATTCTTTCATTTGATCAAACTAACTGTACAGTTAGACTTTTCTAAGTTTTTATTGATACATCTAGTTATATCTGAACAGCCAGTCCAGCATTCTGGACATCTTAGCATTATTCCAGAAGGAGAAGAAAACAGCTGTCAAAATTGCCTTAACTTCATTCTCACAAATCACTTGTCAAAAGATGACTTCCTCCTTCACCCCTTTTTTGATCATTCACTCCAGTCCCCTTCAACAATTGTCTGAGAATGAAGATTGATGTGAGTGTGGGAAAGAGGTCCAACTTGCTTCATGAGCCAAAACAAATTTATATTTGTTCTCTGTCTCCCTTGGATGACTCACATGCCCCCTTCCATATTGCACCGAAAGAACACAAAGGAGTCGAGCCCCGTATGAAATGAAATTCAAATTAAGTTCTCAAAATACAAACACCATGTTATACATTGTATGAAAAATCAGGAGATCAAAGGAAGTTAAGTCTGCTGTTCCATGGAAATGCATTTTCTTTAAATATCTCTGTGATCACAGTGTGACTGAATGGTCTAGCATAACGCTATTTTTTTTTTGAACATGTAGCAATAAGTTAAAAGATTTTACTTCAAAGCAGCTCTGGTGGAAAGCAATTCTATGTATGGTGAGATTTTCAATCATCCTTATGATTTTGGAATGATAGTCTCTTTTAACTGATGTGCCAGGAAAATAAATTATTATAACATAGGCATTCACTTGTATAGCCACATGTACAGTGTGTGTGTGTGTGAGAGAGAGAGAGTGTACTTCCTAAATCCATTAATCATATTAAGTGGTTTGTAAAGTTATACTAATGAAAGAAAAGCTCATTTAGGAATGGTTTTAAATGTACCTCTAAGGTGTAATCCATTTCACACATCCAAACATTCTTCACTTACATCAGGGATGTTCTTTAAAAGAGGCCGAGTTGGACATTATGCTAAGCTGTTATATGGCTTGGTTTGGATTCATGGTGCTGTGGGATGCCAGTGAAGGTGTCGGTTCTCTTGCTCAATGCAAATTACGCTCTCTTCTCTTCTTGAAGTATTGTTTCTCAAACCCTCACTCTGGTAATCTTCCTCCTTCTAGACTTCCTTGATTTTCTTTCTCCTTAAAAACATTTCACTTCTCACCCAAGAAGTTTCTTCAGTTCTAACTGAATGGTGGGAGATGAAAGGAATATATTCTTTGCAGTCATTTGGTCATTAGTAGGTCTCTGAGGGTCTTTGAGGCACTTGGGGGTTTATCTGTATCCTCAGAGTCACCTCAATCAGAGTGCAAAAATGGGTGTGGAACCCTCTTGGGACTGCTGAAAGGTCTCAAGAACAAGATGACTTGAAAGACTATAAATCTTTCCATTCCTCACCATTCAGTAAGAACTGAAGAAGCTTCTTGGAGATGAGACGCAAAATGTTTTCAAGGAAAAGAACAAGGAAGCCCAGTTGCCTTTTGGAAAAGCACCTTTGGGACAACCATGACCTGGATGACTGAGAACCTCCCCAGAGATCCTTCCTCCTCCTATTTTCTTTACTATCATGGTCTGTTCCAGACAAGGATCATGACAATTGAAGGAGGAGATATTATCTTCCCTCCAAGCTGATTTTCTATAGCAAGTGTCTGCCCACCCCTATCAAGAGTAAAAGAAGGTGATAATCAAAGAAAGCACAATTGAGGCAAATTAAATCCCAGTGTTAACTCAAGGGGGTACAGTCTTCTTTCAAAATTTGAGGACAGTTGGGAATGAAAGGTAACGTTCTTCCATCCATGCAACGTTCCCACTCACCATTCTGCATTTTAACAGGGTTGAGTAGGTTGAAATATAGGGGAGCTATATTTCAAATAACTATTGATATTTGGAACTCCCCCAGGTAAGCAAAATAGGACAAAAGTGATCTCTACCCACTTAACCCAAACAGTAATCAATAGTAGGGTGTCTTTGTGTCCTAGTATATGGAGGCAAGCTTTGGTTAGAAAGGATGTTCATTCCAAATTGAGTTGCGAGTTCAAAGATGAAAGATTATGTTGTCATTTGCATCTATCGCACCTGCCTAGCATGGACATTACTGGTCAAAGGCTTCCATTCCATAGGGAAATAGCAATAGCACTTAGAATTATATACTGCTTCGCAGTGCTTTAAAGCCCTCTCTAAGTGGTTGACGGAGTCAGCCTATTGCCCCCAACAATCTGGGTCCTCATTTTATCAACCCTAGGAAGGATGGAAGGCTGAGCCAACTGGCTCAAACCAGTGAGGATCGAGCTGCCGAACTGCTGGCAGAAATGTGTTGGATCTCTGTGTAACATTTTGCACTGAATCCACAACCATTCCTATATATGTGGTTAGTCAAATTTTATGCAAATGTGCATGCTTTACCTTTTTTGTAATGTTAAGAAAACCATGCCAGGAATGCTTCCTATTGAAAGACTGTTTTGCCTGCCTTGAATTGAGGCTGCTCTTATCTGAGCAGCAAGGCTGTCATTTTTTAAAATCAAGCTTAATCTGCTGAAATCTAGGTTCACGTTGAATTTACATTCCACTTTTTTTCCAAGCATGGGTGGCATCTCTTCCCCCAATTTTTGTCTTTACCTCAACTCTGCAAAATAGGCAGAAACGATGAGATCATGGCAAGTTTGATATTTTAGAATGAAATTGATAAGAGAGATTAAATTTATCTTTGTCCAGGGTTCTAATCACCCTGTTCTATTATCTCTTATAGATTTAATCACACCATCCCTAAAACATTAGGAAATAATTAGTCATGCTTATATATATAGCCCACCAACCTGACATAGTGACTCTGAATGGTATATAATAGAACAATCCAAAATATTTGTTTAAAAAACCAATTAAAACACCATCCAAATAATTAAAGATATAAAATCAAAATGGTAAAAAAGCACAAACAAATGAATACATTCCAATTAACCATTTAGCAGGTGGCACTTTTCCATGGGACTCCTCCAACTCAGTTGACAAAGATCTCTCTGGAAGATTTGTCCTTCAAGTTTCATCTGCAGGCTAAAAAGTCAAAGGATAGAAAAAATGGCTTATTTAAATGGTCTAATTGCATGCTAATTCTGCCCATTGCCAGCAGTTCAATTCTCCCTGGCTCAAGGCTGACTCAGTCTTCCATCCTTCCAAGGACCCAGATTGTTGGGGGAAATATGCTGACTCTGTAAATCGCTTAGAGAGGGCTGTAAAGCACTATGAAGTGGTGTATAAGTCTAAGGGCTATTGCTACTGGTATTCTCAGCCAGGCTCCAGTTACTCATTGGCTGCTACCACCTGCCATTCACTTTTCTCCTCCCTGCTGCAGCACATGGTGTCCATTTCATTCTGTTAGAACAATCAAAGAGGGAAAGCTGCAAAGCAAAATCTTTTTTGCAATATGCTGGCCCACTCAGAAAAGCATACTTTAAAGCTAATAAGGATGTGGGCTTTTTCAGATTAATCAAACAAGGGCTGATCCAGATGTACTGTGTGAATATTAAGTGCTGAATCACGTCTTTGATTTGGTATATACTGTATGGACAAGACGTTCGAAGGGCCATAGATTAAGCAGACTGAAATCAATAATATAGAAATATTTGTTTCAATCATACTATTATTATTGGATTAGATAAATGTTTCTCAAACTTGGCCACCTTAAAGTGTGTGGACTTCAGTTCCCAGAAGCTCTACAGTTACTGCATTAGAAGCAGGATTTATTGTTATGGGGTATTTTTGAGGAGGGCGCTCTTAAAATTAGTTCTTTTTAGTAAATTAGTACATGGACTTGTGCCACTGAGTCCCACTCTGATGGTACTACTGAATATATGATTAGCAGAAAAGTATTATTAATATATATGATTCTATCCATTTTCTTAACTTTCCTTAAGAAACCAAATAACTCATTTTAACATCCTTTCCCCTGGTTTTTAAAATGAATGGATACAAAAATATCTTTGCGGTGTTATTAAAAATGGAATGTGTTGAAGCTTCTTTCCAACTTCTTCTGACTCACATAACTGTTTCTCATATGATTGATGAATTGCAGTATTTTGTGTTCAAATTGTAGTAGAAAGAAATGGGAGACTGGGGAGAAGGGAGGAAAGAAAGGATGAGGGAGGGAAAGGGAAGACAACAGAAGGAAGGATGGAGGGAAAAGAGAGAGAAAATAATAGAAATTAAAATCAAATGAGAAAAGTCAGTCGTCCTTCCTTATATGGACCAAAAATTAATTGCTTGTGACAGATAAATGTACAGAATGCTTTAGAAATTTTCATGCATATTGCTAGGGGAGACATTGGGACTGCCAAAGAATTTAAGTAGCATAATTGTAATTTCAGTAATTTCAACAAATAATTTTATTTGGGTTATATTCTTAAACATTCTTACCAGATACACGTTCTTTGAAAATCAGTGAGGTTTGCACATAAATAGAATTGCAGACATTACTGAAATCTAAATCTAAAGTGTTTTCTGGACAGTAGTGAAATAAATATAAGAAACATACTACAACAAAAGTTGGCAAAAGAAAAACCTCAGTTTTCTGATTTCCGATTTTACTATAATTATATTTCACAATCAAAATATTCTCTATATTCACCAGTAGAATCTTTTGCTTCATTATACTTATTCCCCCAGGTAAATACCCAAAGTTTTAGTTGGTTAATTAAGCTAATTTAAATCATGCAGTTTGTGAAATATGTCAAAGTTTTTGATTACTGTTCACTTAGGAACTGGAAATGTTGGTTGTGCCTAAGACTATTCTTGATTAGATTATCACTTAAAGTACGCTTTAGTGCAGTGATGGTGAATCTATGACACATGTGCCACAGTCGGCACACAGAGCCCTCTCTGCTGACACGCGAACCAAGTCACCGCAGCATCTCCCCAGAGCTGAGCATGCTCAGAAAGGAGTAGCGGCATCAGGCAATGATATCACAGAGCCATGTGCATGCTTAGAAAGAGAATAGTGATGCCAGGCAATGACGTCACGAGATCATGCATATGCTCAGAAAGAGAGTAGCAGCGCCAGACGATGACATCACAAGCCGCGACTTAATAGCCATGACTCATTCGGGCACTCGGTGTCTAAAAGGTTAGCCATCACTGCTTTAGTGTAACAAATCAGTGACAAGCTGTTATGAATTCTGGTCCATATGCTTACTCAGGGAGAAAGACAATGAACCAACCAAAGTTTCATGATATGCACAAACTCAGGTAACTGTGATCTGTTTTAGCCATCATTAACTAGGATCATCCATGGTTTGTAGATTTTACATTGCATTAATTTCACCAGGCTGTGTTACTATCCTAATTCAAAGTGGGAAAGTATAACCAGAGAACCCGCCAGAAATCTCTTAAAGGAGCATAAACTTTTTCCTGAGCTTTGATGCAAAGAGCTACCGATAGCTGCAACAGGGATTCTCATATTTGGATATTTATTTATTAGATTTTTATTCCATCTTTATTACTTTATAGGTTACTCAAGACAGTAAGTGCACCGTACGTAATACTCCTATTTTCCTTACAGCAACAACCCTGAGAGATGGGCTGGACCAAGGACAGTGACTAGCCCAAAGTCACTGAACTGATTTTCTTGTTTAAGATTGCACTAGAACTAATAGTCTCCTGGTTTCTAGGCTGGCACCTTAACCACTACACCAAGCTGGTGCTTTCCCTTTGGAATTTCATTACTGCACAACCTTAATACTTACTAACATTAGAGTTTCCCAAATATGTGTGGAATGTGCATCCGCATTCTAAAGAAAATGAGGAATCTCTCTTCCACCCAAAAATGAAAAGAAGAAAGAATTCATGAGCCCCAGGTGTACTTTGGCTTTTTTCTAAGAAACAAACCCATGTTTTTCTCCATTGAATCGCTGATGGTTGGAGCAGGGACATTTCCCTATTAATGTAGAATTAATCCCATACCCTGCTGGTTTACAAAAGTAGAAGACAGATGCGAGAACAGAGAGATTTGTAGCTACCCGTGTTTGGTCTAAGTAGATACTTCCCAAAGAGGGAAATAAAAGGCCGATTGACAGCTTGTCAACATTTTAGAAGGATTTATGGTATAGCAGATGTGGCACCCTGTCCACTATCCAGCTTCGGTTCCCTTATGGCTTTTTGATGTTAGAATTTCTGATGTCAGAAAGTAAATCATGTCCCGGAGATCAGAGGAAGCTTTCCCCTGTCACCAAAAGAAAAGGTCCTATTCAACATATTGGCCAAGGTTACTAACCCTAAAGATGACTGACAATGTTTAGGTAGTTAGTTTGAGGAGGGGAGAGATGCACCTAAGGGCTCAGAGGCTGAGTATATGTCTCTGCAATTGTCAGCAGTCATGTATGAATTTCTCAAATGTTTGATACTCAATAACATATTAGACACAGAACATCTTTGTATCAGTATTTATGTATGCAAGAAAAGATAAAAATGAAAAAGGATCTAACCATTGGTAGAAGTAGACTGGGAAAAAAGTCAATTTTGCTGCTTAAAAAACAGCCAAGTAATGTAAGCTTTGTGTTCTGATGTCAAATGATGTATTTTATGGAGGTTTATCAGACCAACAACAGCTCAAGAAACGGAACCATCTGAGGGAAATAAGTGATAATGTGAAATTGGCTTGTTTTTGTTTTATTTTTCCCCTTCCTTTTTTTTTAGCAAACTCACATTCTGATTCCAGTACCTGGATATCAAATACAATGGAGATCAATACATCTCCACAAACACTGCCAGGTACGGGTTTACATTTATCAAACATTTTTAAATGTTTTCCCTTGTTCTTATTCAGGCTTCCTTCATTCTCCGCCCTGAAATATCCATATAAATGGTGGAACTCAGACTACTGTGTTATTTATCATTAGCTAGCCAAAGACTAAGCAAAATTTCAAATATAGTGAGGTAAGAATGTGGGGTTTGGGCTGGAGTGGAATGGGTAGAGATTTTTGTTTGTGTTTCAAGTGTGTGCACACAGAGAGAGTATAGAAGAAGAAAAATAGATCAGTATGAATAGGTCTTGAGTTGCAAAGAATGATTTGAGATAATATCTGAAAGAACTTATTGATTTAGCATTTACAACCTGGATGCCAGATTTGGGGTCAACAAAGTAAGATTGTATTGCATGCTTCTTTTTTCTCCTTGCCTCTTTTTATTGCCAACAAGATGCTCCTGTCATCTTCAAGATCATCAACACGAAGTCTACAGTGAGAGGAAGACCTGGTAAATATATCAATGCCAAAGTGTGCCTTATTATGTCCATTAGAGCAACTCTCAAATCAATTCAAATGATGGATAGCATCCTCCAGCCAGAATGGCTGACACAAGGTGCCTTGAACTCCATTTTATAAGAAGCAACATGGTTAAAATAGAAGACAAAACAGCACCCAGTTCCTATTTGTGCCAGTCTGTAAATTACGAGTTTGATTCCTGATATTTCAAAGATCAGTTTTGAAGACTAATACCATAATTGTGGGTCAGCTAATATTTTTTTTTCCTGTAAATGGCAAGGTATCATTGTAATACCTGGAGCTGTCCAGATTAATTTGGTGAAGCACATTCCTACATATGTATGGGAATAATATCTTCTTTCACTATGGGAGCCAATACCTGACAGGTGATAAGACTTCCTGTGAGTTTCTGCCTCTCAGGGAGAGTTGTCATCCATTCTGGGTTAAATGAATAATTGGTCTGAACTGATATAGAGACATTTTCTAACTTATTCAAGAGAACTATCAGGAACCACTACTGTTAATTTCGATGACTCTCATGTAAAAAAATTACCTGTCTGAGGCTACTTGGTTATAAAGATATATCCACCCTTCATTTAGCTACATTCCTATTGCCAGATCTATGATGATCTTTTAACAATGTCTTTTCCTTTTCCTTTTCCTTTTCCTTTTCCTTTTCCTTTTCCTTTTCCTTTTCCTTTTCCTTTTCCTTTTCTTCTTCCTTTTCCTCTTCCTTTTCCTCTCCCTCTCCCTTCCTCTCCTCCTTTCCCTTCCTCTTCTCCTTTCCTCCCCCTTTCCCTTTCCCTGCAAACAATATGGTGCCTTAAGGCTAAAGGCTATTCTCCTAAATCTGTTTACATGCCCTTCTTGTTGGTTACGTGGACTCAAATCTGCAGCCAGCAAAGCAAGCTGGGCTATGCTAATTCCATGGCATTATATCCAGGTGGCCCCTTAAGTCCACAACCTTCAACTCTATCTGTTTTCATGGCAATCTCCAAGGCTTACATGAACCGAAGCCTGAGATTTGCTGTACAAAGTTATACTTTATCATGACTGATCCTCGGAGGTGATGGTGTCAGATGATAGGGCTGCAGAATCGAACCATTCATTTTTGAAAGGATTTGGACTGCTCTTTAAATATCCCTCATTTATAAAGGAGGCACCACGAAGTCTGCTTCCGAATAAGCTGAAGAGAGACAGAAATAAAGTGGACTGTGTCACGGACAATGGTGATTATTTAACACAAATTGATTTAAGGCAGAAATAATAGGAAGGCTAGGGAATGATGATGACAAATGAAAGAACTGGGTGCAGAGGCAGAGAAGCAAAAAGAACAGCGGGAGGGAGAAAACGGATCCAGGATGTAAAGAAGGAAAAGGAAAGAAAAAAAAAACCTCAGCTACTTCTGCGCACTCCATCTCTTTATTTTACAATTTTGTAAAATATATCAGGCTCTTTCATGCAGCAGCCAGTGTGGTGTAGTAGATTATGAGCTGGTCTGGGATGAGCAAGCATTTTGCAACTGTGAATTTAACATGGATCAGTCACTGTCTCTTTCTGCCTAACAGGGTTATTGGAAGATATAAATGCATTCTTTTCTGAGCATCTCTGAGAAAGTGTGAATTATAAATATAGTAAGTACCGAACCTTGCTATGGCGAGGCATTTGATATTTGCTCTTATGATTCCTGTCCATTTCTGCATAAACTACGGTGAGATTTTGTTTTGCTTATGATGGCATTTCAATATATATAATCATCAATAGCTATAGGATAATTAAACATTGATTAATAATTAAACATTATATATTATAATGAATATTCAACATGTATGTTATCCATATGATTTAAAGTATACTTTTTAAAACAGTCTCTCTTTTGCTTCTTGTTAAGATTTTGAAACCATGAGGATAATTGTCGGCATATTAAAAAAAAAAAGAGGAGTTCTAAAATTGTTCATGCCTAAAAGTTGTTTATACATGATATTATACAAATTAATTAATTTTCATATCCTGGAAAGATTTAGTGTTCTACATTTCAAATCGCATCTCCATGTAGGTTTTTGCATGTATTGTTACAACAATTAATCCATCCTGAATTTATGAGTACTAATAAAGAAATGTAGCTGCCACTGTTTTAAGAGATATATGGAATGTTTTAATTTTTGCAATAAATTTTAAAAATGTATTTCAAGCACTAATGTTCACTCCACAGCCTTCAAAACTGACACAGTTTAAAAGAAGCCATTAAATTAGAAGCTGCTGAAACATGCTGTGGGCTGATTTTTCTCACCCTTACATCAGAGATACTTCATTGCCTTCACCCCTGACTTCCTGTCCCGTATTTGCAATGGTTTCACCATAAATATTTTTTTTCCTCCAAGTTTATCTCTGTTTCTGTATTTATTAGAAATGTTCTTCCTGTCAAGTAGCAATACAGGTAGTCCTAGACCAGTGATGGCGAACCTGTGGCACCCATGCCAGATGCGACACTCAGAGCCCTCTCTGTTGGCACGGGCACCGTCCCCCTCAGGAACCATTCGTTAGTAGCAAGCCAGAGGGGCGCAGGGCTCCCTTCCCCCTCCCACTCTCCACTTTGCCCATCCTTCTGTCCAACAGTCCAATTGGAGTGCTTCCTCCCTCCTCTGTCTGGAGTAAGGCGGGCAGCTCAAATATGGCATGGAGGAGGTGAGAGAGGAGAAGATCTGGAGGGGAGCATAGCTCGCAGTAGGCCATAGAAGCTAAGGTAGGCTGCTGGGAGGGCCGTAGAAGGGCTGCCCTTAAAAATGGAGGGGGGAATCACTGGTGGGTGCAAGGGGGTCACCGGGGACCTGAGGGGGTTATTGATGGCCATGGGGGGGGTGCATG
>JANHFO010004326.1:171116-192661 GCA_032468095.1 Pareas carinatus
CTGAACCCAATCGGTTCAGTACTTTCCGGGATTACTTACCAGACACAAACGCGCCTAATTTTATATATATATAGATAATGCATTTTTCAGTTGCCTTTCTGCTTTGGTTAACAGGCAGGCAGAGATTGCCTCAGATGAAGGAGGTAATTCCTATAAGCATTGTAGTAAGATCAGAAGTTGGTTCTTTGCATTCTTGGTGGAGCAGCAGCTGCAACATTCTGGATTTTTCCATGATAGTGCAGGAAACAGCAGACCACTTTTGGCAGGAAAAAAACAACAACAGAAAAGTGTTTGAATCCCACTGCCAGAATCGCTTGTCCAAGACACCTGGTAGGTTGTGTCTAGTTTGTGACCCCTGATGCTACAATTCTGCAGATAGTTAGGCAGGCTAATAATCTATTTAAAAGGACAACAGTTTCTTATTAAATATTATATCTGAGATAATGGCATACCAACAGCCTTCATATTTTATCACTGTAGCAGACCTGTTGTCACTATGAATGCTTAAGTGGAAGGTGCTACAAAATCATGAAATATTATTTGTAATTAATATATCACATCCCCTATTATATTATTTTTAATTACTGCAGACAGATTTGTTACAGCCAAGTAGGCATGCAAATGAAGAGCGGCTTGAGGGTCAGAGAATGTAAATCTGTCATGGTTAGCCAAGAAGCGGCAAGATTATTAACCGGATCGGTAGACTTTCCCAAGAGGGAAATTCTTCCAAGTATCCATTCCTGTCCAAGATCATCCTGCTTGGTGATATTTTTGAAGAGTATATGTCTCTTCTGTATTCCTAAACTGAAATCTTTTCTTTTTTCCAAGAAGACTCTGCTGGAAACTAGAGAAAAAATTTGCACATTATTTTGTAGGAATAAAAATCCCAACATGGCTTTGATCTGAAAAACTGAATAATCTAAACTGTTTCCTTTTTATTTTTTTATTTTTCCTAGCACTGAAACCTAGATAGGTTTTTCCAGCCAAACATTTGAGTATTTCCTTATCTACCAACTTCTCTTATTTATTTTCAATAGCACTGAATGATTGAATGATTGTATGCCTTCAAGTTAGTGTTACCCCTTTACAATTGATTGATTGATTGGATTTATATACCGCCCTTCTCCGGAAGAACTCAGGGCAGTGTATAGATAATATGAAATGAGGAAATAAAATAAAAAACTAAAATTGAGCCAAACTAAAATTTACAATCTTCATAAAACAATATGGGGGGTGGAAGGCTGGAGGGGAGGGGGCTGGTTTTATGGTTGACTGGATCAACAATCACAAAGACAAAATTTTTCCCCATGGCTATTTGTCCGTTACCTATCCTTCAGATCTTCCAGTGGTGCACTCATCATCACTATAACTGAGTCCGTGCTGTTAGGTTTCCTATTCTCTTTTCCTTCCACCTTTCTCAACCTTAGTGTTTCTCCAGTGACCTAATGCAGTGGCTGCCAATCTGTGGGCTAGGGCCCACAAGTGGACTGCGAGAAAATTTTCGTGGTCCACAGAAAAGTCTGGAAATTATTTGAATTTTTTTGTATAGTTGTATGGTTCCTGCTCTTGGGGATGGCAAAGACAGCAAGGCACACTCGGCTGGGCTGCTCCCAAGGCTCAGAATTCATCTGCATCAGCTGTTCCCGAAGCACTTCCAAAGCACCTCTCAGCTTGCTGAAAACCTGCGAATTCTGAACCCCAGAGCTTGCAGCCCAGCCAACAACTCTCCATCCCTGACTTCTTCATGAGGCAAAGGGTGCCGGTGAATAGCAGGGAGGGGGAACCAGTTGTTATTTGGGACAAGGGGTGAGCAATTGCGGCCTGCCACTGTGAGGAGCGTGGGTGAAGGGCAGGAGTGGAGCGCTAGAGCTCTCTATCTCTCTATCTCTGTTTCTCTCTCTCTCTCTCTCCCTCCCTCCCTCTCTCTCTCTCTCTCTCTCTCTCTGTGTGTGTGTGTGTGTGTGTCTGTCTCTCATTCTCTCTCTGTCTCTCTGTGTGTCTCTTTCTCTCTGTATGTGTCTATGTCTCATTTTCTCTCTCACTCTTTTTCTCTCTCTCTTTTTCCCTCTGTGTGCCTGTCTGTCTCATTCTCTCTCTGTGTGTGTCTATCTGTCTGTCTCATTCTCTATGTATGCCTGTCTGTCTCTTTCTCTTTCTCTCATTCTCTCTCTCTCTTTTTCTTTTTCTTTCTCTTTCTTTTTCTTTCTCTTTCTCTCTTTCTGTCTATTTCTCTCATTCTCTCTCTCTCTCCTAAGCAGGAGCAAATATCACACTAAAAATGTGTAATATTTAATTAAATAAGCTTCAATTATTTTGTAATAATTAAGCTAACTTTAATAATTTGGCTACAATTAAACCACTTTTTATAGATTTTGTTATGATTAAATAAGCATTTATGATTTTGTTATAATTAAATCTTTTAAAAATCTATTATATTAAATAGGTACCTTTTATATTGATAAAATGGAAGTTCTCTGATCATTATTTTACAAATGCATGTATCTTTTTAAAAAATTCATATTAGTGATCTGCAGGATTTAAAATTATTAATTTAGTGGTCACTGAGGTCCAAAAGGTTGGCACCACTGGCTTAATGTGTCTGTTAATTTGAAATTGATTAGGAATGAAAACACTGAATTTGTTTGATGATCCATTTATTTATTTTCTTGGCCTTCCATGGTGTTCTCAGGAGTCTTCTCCAACACTGCAGTTCAAAGTTGTCAATACTCTTTCTATCCTTTCTTCATAGTCCAACTTTTGCTTTCATTGATTATCACAAAAAAATATCGGTTACACTATCCTAATCTTTATACCAATAGACACATCACAACATCTGAAAATCTTTTCCAAAGTCTTCATGGCTGTTCCATGAAGTGCTAATCTGTCACATATTGTGCTGATTCCCTTGCTATTGATGTTTGATCCTAATAGGCATAGGCCTTCAATATCTTCATTGTCAGTTCTAAGGCTGGGTGTCATATCTGTTATCATTATATTTAGTTTTAGTCCAATTTTTTTCATTGCACTTCTTTAATTTACTACTAGAGTTTACAGATCCATTGCATTGTTGGCTATTAGAACAGAGTCATCAGCACAGCACAGGTTATAAATGGTTCTTCCTCCAATGTTAAAACCATGCTCCTTTTCTTTAAATCCAAATATATTTGATATTGAGCGTACAGCTTGAATAAATAAATAAAAACTATACATCCTTGTCTTACTCCTTTAATGGCATAGCTCAATTTAATTAATTACGGCTTTATTTGCTGAATCTGTCCCATCAGACGGTCTGTAGAATTACTGTATTTGTATGATCCCTGATTGGTTGGGAACATCTAAGAGAATAGCTGTAGGTAAATGAAGTTCCTAATTAGATAAAATATCAGAAAGAAACCATAGACATCGAGGATAATGTTTTAGCAAAGAACTCAACAAAGCTGGGAATATTCACATAACCCAAGACAATAGAGCTTGGGCCCCTCCATTTTATTTTTAAGCACGTCTAAATTTGAATCTAACTCTGTAATTGAGAGAAAGGATTATCTTACTAAAATCACAGGATTTTCACGGAAAATAAAAGCAAGTAAATATAGCAGGTTTTATTTACTTTTGCTGTATAAACTTTGAATTTATTAATACAAAGGCAGTGAAGCTCATGGATTCAGTCAGTTTAATTCATGTTCAGTCAACCACCCAAAGAAACATTACAGAATGCTGAGAAAAGAGCCCATGGGATACTTTTCCTGCACAAATAGCACATTTGCAGGAGAAATGTTGTGCAAATTGCATATGTGATTATTACAAATGGTGATCCATCCCTGATTTCAGAAGGGTTTCCTTCATTAATACGAGTAGGAAATTCATCCTACCTGTCAGGCTTGATCATGAATCAATATGAAGCCTACTGAAATAACTGTCTTGTAAACAAATGTGAATGATACGCACCAGGGAAGTACTTGAGTTCCCCCTCACTCACATATCTTTTCTGCAGAATTGGAGGATCATCGCAGATTGGTGGAGGGCATAGGAAGGCACCAAAAAAAAGGAGAACAAGGAAAAGATTTTATTAGGCAATCTTCACTCTAATTTCAATATAGTTTTTCTTTCTTTTTAGAGGGCATAGCCTGTCAGGCCCAAACAACTAGATCCATGTGTGAAGGGTTCAAGTCGACTATTTTATTGTGTTCTACTTACAGTACAAGAATCTCCCCAGACTGCCTGCCTTCTATTGGGAATGGATACTCTTCCATGGATCTTGGAGGGGGAGAGATGAGTCAGTTCTAGTTTCTTTCAGCTGTGCAATGACCCAAGACTAACTTCCCCCTTGATCCCTCCTCCTTGCCTGGCTGGAAATTTCCCAACAAGCCAGTGCATTAAAATACACTTCACCAGTCCTTGAGCTGGCAGACAAATATGGTGGTACAAATTGGGATGCCTTCATCACCAGTTTCTATTTTGCCCCAGTGATAAGACCAGACAGTGCTGCTGTCTTTATTGTTTCAATGTTGGACCAGTTAAGGATAGCAATGTTTGGATTCCTCCAGCTTCACTTTCCTTTCTATAAAGCTTTATCTGCTGGTACTAAAACCAACAACCTATCACTTTCCTTAAGCCATGATGCACCCAGTTGGGTGACTGGGTAGTTGGAAGAGCAGGTTTAACCACGTTTCACCTTACCCAGCTGATTATTCTGTGCCTGTGGCTTGCTGATCATGTTTTTCTGAGCATGAGCAATAACTCTTCTGAAAGAATGTTAAACCCCTGTCTGAAACTAAAATAGCAAAGTAAAAGTAAAATCCTCCTTCAAAAATAGTCCAGTTCATCTTCTTCCAGATTTTTCTCTGGCATTTTCTTTTTGGGGGGGGGGGCAAAAGAATGTCAGAGGAGCTTGATTGACTGGTGAGACCAGGAAAAAGAAAACTCAAAGAGAATAACCAAGAAACCATTAGAGTGTTCAAAGAGAGAGCTAGCTCAGAGGGACAGTGACAGTAAAAGCTCCTTCATGCCAAGTGAGGTGTCTTATGTACAATGTGTTCTATCTACAACAGAGAGCAAGCAGAGAAATCTGCACAAGGATGGAGGGATAAAAATGTATTTTCTTAAACCATAAATCTATTTCAATATTCAGTCTCCTTCCTCTGGAGTTTGGATCTTCCTCTTGTCCCTGTAGCCTATCAAGTGAGCTTTCTGAAGTAGCAGTTAGCAATAGAAATAGCAGTGAGACTTATATACCGCTCCACAGTGCTTTATAGCCCTCTCTAAGTGGTTTACAAAAATCAACATATTGCCCCCAACAATCTGGGTCCTCATTTGACCGACCTCAGAAGGATGGAAGCCTGAGTCAACTTTGAGCTAGTGGGACTCAAACTGCTGAACTTGATGGCAGCCGACTGTTAACAGAAGTAGAATGCAGTACTGCACTCTAACCACCGGGCCACTACAGCTCTTCATACAACTTTATATATCCTCAAATTCCAAAAAAAGGTATTCCTGAATGAATTCACGCAGGGCCAGTTTGAGGCTAAGGCTGAATAAGCTCTGGTCTTCTTTGCCAAAGATTAGAAGTTGCCAATGTCACCTGCTCCTGAATGGAACAATGCAATGTGACCTAGGGATTAAGTTGACACTGAATACATGCATGAAACCACTACTGCCAAAGAGCACACAAAATGAACACATGCAATTGCTCCTCTCCCCAACTACCTTTCCCTCTCTCTGGCTACAAGTATTCTTTCCAAATAGGGAGAGGAGTGCCAGAGAAAAGACCAACATCTAGGAGATGGAGAAGCATCACTGAGTTTAATTTGACCCTTGGGGATGTCTACACTGGCAAGAGAGAGATCCTTCATTCTAGGTCTCACAGTTCTAATATTCTCTCAGAAGGGTGTTAGTCTTGCTACTTAAATTGTTATTTACAGCTATAGCACTCTTTCAAAAGAACCCCAAAGTTGCCTACAAGGAATTCATGTAAGGCCTTACAAGAACTTTATACACCATGAGGGCAAGTCCTGTTGCATAAGCAAGAATCTGGTCTTTCCTGCAACTAAGCCAAAATATCCCTGGAGAGCACTGTCCATAGACCAAAAATAAGTGGCTAATAGAAATCAGTCAAATAACAATCCCTGACAACATTATCAACCACATCAATGTTGAAGTTTCCTGGATTATGTCTGGGGCAAATATTGTGCTGATAGAAGAGAGAAAAGTCTATCTGAAATCTGAAGCTGTGAAAGGCAAGCTTGGGATAAGACAAAGACAATCTTTAGGAGGTCATGGCATATGGAAATAGCTGGAAGCAACCAGAATATATATGAGTGAAGCATTGGGAGTAAGTTCCAAGATGGTTCTAGTCTTAAGATTTCAGAATGCTGATTGTTGATTTGTTCATATGATCCTAGTAAAAGGAATATCTGCCACCACTTTGTTATGGGAGGAAAAGATGGTGCTACAGCAGAGTATAACAAGTACACATATAACAGACTATAACTTATTGGTATGGCACCCCAGAAAGTGCTGTTCACTTAGTAGCCCATTCTGGTTACCACAATTCAAAAAATATGTTGAGATTCTAGAAAAAGTGCAGAGAAGAGCAACAATGATGATTAGGTGACTGAAAACTAAAACATATGAAGAACAGTTGCAGGAACTGAGTATGTCTAGTTTAATGAAAAGAAGGACTAGGGAGTGACATGATAGCAATCTTCCAATATCTAAGGGGCTGCCACAAAGAAGAGATGATCAGCCTATTTTCCAAAGCACATGAGGGCAGAACAAGAAGCAACAGATGGAAGCTTATCAAGGAACAAGCCAACCTAGAACTAAGGAGAAATTTCCCGGTAGTGAGACAACTCATCAGTGATACAACTTGCCTTCAGAAGTTGTGAGTGCTCCAGCAATGGAGGTTTTTCAGAAAAGATTGGAGGGCCATCTGGCATGGTATAGGGTCTCCTGCTTGAGCAGCGGGCTCGACTAGGAGACCTCCAAAGTCCCTTCCAACCCTATTATTCTATGTTCTGTGTTCTAAGTATTTAACATTTGGAGAAAAAGAGAAGGTAAAGATGCAACTGTAATAACAATAACAATAATAAAAGAAGCAAGCAAGGATGTGAAGTCCTATTTCATATGAGAAAATATGGAGACCAGTCCAGAGTTTCCATATCTGTTGGTGTCTCACTATCCATATTGGTGGTTTCTATTCTTGTTCCAGTCCCTACATAATGGACTTCTTGGCGGATCTGGGCTTGCGGTTTGTGTGGAAGAGAAGGCTGCTTGAAAAATCGCAGGCTCTTGTGCTGCTTTTCTTCTCTCCTGTCTGAGCCTTCTCTCAAGCTGCAGCATGGCAGAGTTGCTTATGAAAGCTGCAACCTTGAAAAGGGTGGGGAGGAGATGGTTAAATTTTGGAAGCTCGGCAACAGCAACAGAGAAAGCAGCCAATAAAAGAAGGGTGTATTTTTTTCTTCACAGAGATGTAAGGGTCCTGAAGGGGAAAAAAAGCACAGAGTTGTGAAGGTATCAGTGATTTACATTACAGTGCTCATTAATAAAGAAAGGAAAAAATAGAAGAGGAGAGGGAAGGGGAGAGAGAGGGAGAGGGAGGGAGGGAAGGAGAGTTTAAAGACAGTCAAGAGTCTGCAAGAGCTAAAAGTATGTTGTATAATAATAATAATGTAATAGTAATATACTATTAGTAAAAATTGTTCAATATAGCATACAGGTACAGGTAATAGTATATAGTTTATAATAATAGTAGTAGAATATAATATAGAGAACATTGTATTGTATAAATAGTAATAGTAATATAGTATAGGACAATCGATATAGATATACAGTATGTTTGAATATTGCACTTTTGTATATTTTTTCCCCAAATAAAACGTTTCATCCTTATAAGGAAATATAAAACTTCAACTGTTGGGGGTCCACTCTTTTGTGGATCTTTTGAGTTGAGTCAATCAAATCTGGAATAGTTTAAAAAGAACCTCTAACATTTTGTGGATTATTTCCTTTTCTCCAACACTTTGGTTTTTGGAAGTCAGTTGTATATGCAGTTGTGTATGACCAGAACTGACTGATAGGACCTCAAAAAGGCACAAAAATGTCTTAGACCTCCGTTCTGTACATGACTTGTATATTTAAATGAAATCTGACTTGGGCTTAAACATTTATCCCAGAGCAAAGTAAATATGATTCCATTCATGCATTTGGAGAGAAAATTGAGATCACTGTAATGAAACCAAGAAATACCTATATTCTGAAGAGAAGTCTCTGTGCATCAGTAAGCTTCATTTAAATGGTCCCAAAATTCTGACAAAAATCAATACATCATTTAATCTTACAAAATGAATGTTTAAAGCAACAGAAAGGATAATAAAGTCCCTATATTCCTCAGAAAACATGTTGAACACCAGTAAAATATTGGAATAGTACAGTTATAACACTATTCAGTATACACTCACAGCTACTAAACCCCAGAAGGGGCCATCGCTAATCAATTCTTAGGCATTTCTTGAAAGAACATGGTTTTCCAGTCTGGTTTTCCAGACAGTGTAAAGTAGTTACCGATAAGGACGATGGAAATGGATGGTATTTTTGCAATAGCTGATTTGTTCACAGATATTAAAGAAGTACAAAACAGGAACAAACAATATTTGCAGTCTTAAAAGGTCATACTCCTTTTTTGCATTAGCAAAATAAAAATGGCATCATTCAATCCCTCCGATCGCTATTTTCAATCTTTGTCTCTGAACTCTGATGCATTTTCTATCTCCAAAATGAATTTTGATTTCTCTATGCAGATACACAGAGATCCACCACTTTTGAACTAACTTACTGCAAATCACTACAAGTAATAATAGTAAAATTGCTATTAATGGCAAGATTACAGAGAAGTTGCTTGTAGATGATCAAGTGTTTGATTCTCAAACATTGAATTGAGGTTGGTGATTCCTTTCGATAAGTGAGGAATTTTGTAGCTCAGAGTTGAAATGAGGTGTCCATGGTGCTCTGAACCTGGTTGTTTTCTTGCAGACATTTCAATACTCAAACTAGGTTACATCATCTGCATGATATTATCTAGTTTGGACAATGAAAAATCTGCAAGAAAACAATCAAGCTCAAAGAGCACCAAGGATGCCTCAGTATTCTTTTTGGCATTATGTGAAACTATCTAAGAGGATGTCTACTCCCAGACTTCAAAGATAGCTTTTTAGGAATGAAAGATACCAGAAGTAGGATTGGAATAACATGGAAACACTATGGACATAATGCATCATCTCATTTACAATTCACTGGTGCATGAAGCAGGTATACAAGGAGTATTATGCACATGCCAATGAAGGTATGTTATATAAGTTCCTTTCTGAGCCAGAAATGTCAGAAATCTTATTGTTTCAAGACTCAACTAGAACATACTATTTTAAGGACAGAGGTGTTGCAGCTAGTTACAAAGTGGGTATTCGTGAAATTCTATCCAAGGTCTAAAAGATTTGGCGGCCAATCAAAATCCTCCTTCCATAGAGCCCATTTTGAGATGCTCCTTATAAAATGACTGCCAGTTACAATTTCATTAGCACTACATTGTTGCCATGGCAATGTGATACCAACTCAATTGATGGGCTTTTCATCATGGGCTTATTACAGAATTTCTCTTTCCATCAAAGACATATTATAGGAAAGCTGCCAACAGACCCTATAATCTAAACTTTAACAAGGGTTTCTTCGCATTATGAGGTGGAAGTGAAGCAGAATATCTTCTTTGTGCAATCCTGACCCAGCTCTTGATACAAAGAGAGAAGAATTATGATGTGACACACATGTCAAGTTCCAACTCAGAAACCAGAAGAGGCTTTTCAGCTTGGCAACGTGGCACTAGGCTGTCTTATATGCAAAACATATAATAATTATACGTTCTGATGTCATATTTTCTGAGTCGATGTCACATATTCTAAGTCAATGTCACACTCTACAGTTGTGAAAATAGCAAGTTTTCTGCTAGGAGAAGATGAAAAATACCAATTTAATTTCAAAAAAATTGAAGTCAGTTCACTCAAGACAATGGAAGTCTGCATCATGCAGAAGTATCCCTCAAGAAAATTTAAATAACTAGCCTCATACTAAATTTAAGCTGATCGGTAGATGAGTCCTATATCTTCAGCCTATGAAATTTTACTTAGAAATAACTCTCTCTACATTCAGTTACACTTGATTTCCATTTGATGTGCTGAAGAATATTGCCTTCACCATACATGTTCAGATAAAGCTTACAAATGATTCACTGATGTGAATTTTTTTTAATCTATTCGATTTCTACCCTGCTCAAAGTGGTATAAATAGTGATGCTTCTATTTTCCCCTATCACAACAATCTTGTGAGGTAGGGTGAGCTGAAAGAAAGTGTCTGGCTCAAAGTCACCCCAAAATTTTCATGACTAAGGTTGGAGCTTGGGTCTTCCTGTTCTTCCTGTTGCTTAACCATTCCATCACACTAGTTCTTACATCATCATGATATCATCACATTATCCTTTTTAGATTGAAAAAAATCAACAATTAAAACAAGACTCATCAGGTTTGTCATCCACTCCAGTGTCCTACAACAAATTTGTAAACAGACCTTTAAATTTTTTAAGAATACATGAATTGCCATCTCAATTAACTGACCATTATCTCAGAAGGAATGCTTTTGTTTTTATGTTCCCACAGGAACTTAGAATATATATAGTCATTGGAGGAGAAGAGATGCCAATATTTTTAAAGTTGTTTCTGCAATACAAATTATCAAATGAAATATAAACATGATTTATTTCCCCCTGCCCAAGCCTTTCTGCTTTAAAGAGCAAAGTAGTGCTGTCAATTAATACATGATTTTAGACCATCACATACTCATTTTTGAACTGATCACTAAAACTTCAAGTTAGATGCCTACTTTATAATGCCAAAGGAAATTTGAGATACTTTAGAACAGAGGTTTTCAACCTTTTTCAAGTTGCTGATCCTAAAACGTGTCGTTGCTTCACTGCGGACCCCATTCCCACAAATTCAACTAATTACTAATTGACAATTCATGTATATTACTTTTTTCAAATTTTTCTTGACCTTTCTGCAGATCCCCTGGCAACTTGCCATGGACCCCAAAGGGGTTGAAAACCTCTGCTTTACAAATCAATCAAGCTTTCTAAACAAAAAACCCTGTTTGACTTTCTTTTGTATTTTCATCATACCAAAACACAGAGAGAAACCTGTAAGTTAGTTCTCAACAGTAACAAAAGAGGGGGAGGAAAGAGTATTATGAACGTTTGCCACCTTGAGTTACTTATAAAGTAATAAAGATGGGATAATAATATAATAAACAAATAAATAAACATGTTTACTTGGACCACCCAATTAATCAAGAAGCCCGAGTGAAACAACCAATATATAAATTGGGACTTCCTTCCAAGAAAATGTGCACAGGATCGAACTGCATAGCTTTAGATGCTCAATCTTTTCACGAAATCAAATAAAACCTGTAACAGGATGGGTGGGTATTATCTAAACTAGTTCAGCTATTACATTTCTCAGCCAGAGCTATTTGAAAAAGAAGTCATTTTTACTGTGATGTGTCATACGATGTAGGACTCAACTTTTCAGTGTGCTGTGCCTCTCAAATATATATAACTGCAATGAAAACCATCTCACAAAAACAAATCTTGGTGTAGTTGCATGCATGAACTGATAATAGCTCCTTTTTATACAGGTAACAGTATTCCAACAGTGCAACTGTACATGTTAACTAGATTCTTTTTTTTTTTAAGAGTCAATTTTCCATGCTAGGGAGATTCAGTCAAGGTAATGTTGCATCAGTTTGCAGAAGAGAACAATCTCATCAAGATATGTGCATGTAAGTGCTTTGGGGTATTTTCTGTATAAAACTGGAACTAAGAGAAAGAAACTCAAGGCAAAAGAAACTGAACAATGAAACAATAAGACAGGGGAAAGCGTATTCTGAAGCAGTCCCTCCTATTCAGTATACACACAGATCACGCTGTATGTGAACCGCGACTTGAGATTTTGGAGTCTTTGATGGAGAAGCTCACAGTTCCCAGAGAAAGAAAAAAAATCTGCTATTACAGTAAATAACTCCTCTTAATAGAAGAGGATAGGAAGATACAACACAAAGAAGCAGAATGACAATTTAGATTTAATATAATTTGGACTGCAGAACAACAGCTGCTCTGATAGCATTATAAAAGCAATCAGGGATTTTCTTATTACATATTCAAAATTGCTGGCTCTCTCTTCTCCTCCCATCATTGTTTTTTATGTTTTTCTTTCTTTGATCAATAAATGTATCTCATCATCTTCTAAGCTTATACAGCGTGTATTCTCGTGTCACGCCACATACTGTTTTGCCTACCATTCCTTCGGTCCCCAACAATGGCATCATTTCAGTAGCAGAGATGATTATCAATGAAACATGATGTAGTATAATTATTCCATAGTTTTTTCAGTCAGTAAGCCAGCCATGACTCTTCCAGGATATTTCCTTTGGATCCTCTCCCATTTTCATTTTCTTTCCACTCCCAGAGTCAAAAATGAGAAGAAGCTGCCTTGTTCAGTCAGATTACATTCAGCCATCTAGTTCAGTAGTGCTTCAGCAGAACAAAGTTTTAGGCAGGAGTTTCTGTTTTACAGTCTTACTCCAAGATGAAAGAAGCTGAACCTGAGATTTTCTGCAAACAAAAGATATACTACATTGTAATACTACTAGATATACAATGTGTAGCTTTATTGTATCACCCCTTCGTTGTTCTAAAGTTTTCTTTGGGTTCGAAAGATTTGCAATGAACAAGGATATACATTCAATTTTGCAGCTGCTAAGATTGTTGGAGGAGCAGGCACAAAAACAGCCAGGGAAGTGATTGAAGTTTGGGAAACAGGTACCTCATCAATCAACAAGAGTGCTGATTTACCACCAACCTATCAAGTACTTAAAAGGCTAGGGTTGGGCAACACAAGCATATGACAGCTAACGCCAGCCATTAACACATCCCAATCAATGTCTAATAAGCCACACACAACAGGCACGATAAATACCACACACAGAAGACCGCACATTCTGCTACAGAGATGTTTCCTGAAGATGGGCTTCAGCATGAATCTGAAAGCTTGGAAGACAAAACCTCTCTTCCCGGTGACTGACCCAGATTGTATCCTGCAACATTAACCTGGGATATATTTGCCTTCATTCTAAAGATTTCATTATATTTCTGCCTTCATCAAGGTTTCCCCAAACATGCTGATTATTTCCGGCTTGTTTTTCCTTTCTGTCCCTCCAGTTGTATAATTACTGACCATCAGTAATAGAGTTTTCTACAGCCCCTCAATGTGGGCATTGGGCAGTTTCAAAATAATGAAATAAATGATTAAACAAACAAACAAACCATAATAAGTCAATTGGCTATGTGCTTCATCATATAGGAAATGTATTCTTAAGTTTAATAAAGTCGCATCAAAAGAGCATTGCTCATGACAGGTGACAATAGTAATAGAAGAAGTAATAGAAGAAAATAGAAATAGAGGTCGAGATAAATCTTGTTCAGTGATGACTAACCTTTTAGGCACAGAGTGCCAAGGCAAATCGTAGCTAATGAGTCGTGCCTCATGATGTCATCGCGCAGCACTGCTACTCACTTTCTGAGCATGTGCATGGCCCTGTGATGTCATTGCTCGGCACCGCTACTCTCTTCTGAGCATGCTCAGCTCTGGGGTGATGCTGGGGCAACTTGGCTCACGTGCCAACAGAGAGGGCTCTGCATGCCCACTCTGGCATGCATGCCTTAGGTTCACTGGCTTAGTCCATTTCATTGATTTTAATAGTAAGACACTATTCTGGTTCACCATCTTTTTTTTTTAAAGGTAAAAAGAGTCTCTGTGGATTTTACTTTGATGGTCGTTGCCAATTCTAGGGGATTGTACACATCTCTGTTTCAAAACCATTGACCTAACATTGTCTGAAGATAATTCCATGGCAAGCATAACCTCTTGGAGAGCTGTTACCTTCCAACTGAAGTGTTGCCTATTTATCTACCCACATTTGTATGCTTTAAAACTGCCAGGAGCTGGGGCAAGGATGGGACCTCATCCGGTGATGTGGTGCTTGAATCTCAGGCCAGGGCTGCCGGTTTACCAGCTGACAAGCCCAGCATCTTAACCACTGAGCCATTGAACCACCCATCACTGTGTGTGTGTGTGTGCATGTGTGTGTGTGTGTAAGATTATTGTTGATGTAAATATAGTGTTAGATCTGGTCCATTTTTTAAATCTAGGCATTTCATATGAAAATTTCCTAATATACAGGCCTGCTATGAGAACTGTCCCAAATATACACTATATATATTTATGTTTTTGTAGATTTTCACGGGGACAGGTATGTAGGTCTAGGTGTGTTCGGGTCTTTTCCTGTGTAAGATTGAGAGTATCTTGGTGACGTTTCGGCGAGGTCCCACTTGCCATCTTCAGGCTGGTGTTTTATATATACATAAAAAAATCTTTCATTTTTAATTCCCGAATTTTCCTTTAATGCTTGCTACATACATTTCAACAGTGCAAGCACTAGAGATTCCCATGAGATGAAAAACTCTACATGCACAATTGGCCTGCAAATTAATTTCTTCTACCTGCAGCTACCCTCTTCTTGAAGTTAAATAGCAAGTAAGGAGTTTGCTGGAAGCTTTGGTTCTTTTGTGTAATTTGAGTGATATTATGGTTTAATTTTATTTTGTATGTGTTCAAGCCTTGCCTGGTTCCTTTCAAACTTAATTTTCTCCGAGGCCTAATTGCCATCTTAAATGGGCCTACCCAGTGTTCATTTATTCATATTTCCTCTTTTGAAGTGAAGTTCTTTTCTTCAAGCCTAATACTAAGTCATGTTTTTATTTCCTGTTGTGTGTACTTAATAAACTCTAAATACCACTTTAAACAGATACTTTTGATGCAATTTATATCTTGGGTGTGTGTTGCAATTTGGTAATATGCCACAGAAGACCTCAGACTCTCTGAAGTGACGCCCAAATATAAATTTAAGGAAAGAGGAAGATATTTTCCTTCTCCTGGTCTTCTTCCAACAATCCTGAATAAGGGTAGAAAAGAACTTTATAACAGCAAATATCAGCTGAGGACATGATTGTTTCCTTAATCATTACTGAGAGGGGCCGATCCGTGGCAGAAATTGTCAAACGACTACCTTTTAAAGATGTAAATGTACTCCAGTAATAATGATTCCTTTCGGTATAATTTCCAAGAATGTATGCTCTTTTTTCAGATGGATCACTGACAATTGAACATATGTCTATGTGTTTGTACGCAAACGCTGACCGGAAAAAGATTGATTTTAGGAAGTACTCTTTAGTGCCTCCGCTATGAGAGTGCCACAGAACTGTGCTTTAGTCTCATGAGATGCTTTGTGGCACAGAAATGACATTCTCTGCAGGTAAAGTCTTCGACTTATGACTACCATTAAGCCAATTTTTCAGTTGTTAGGCGAGATGGTTGTTAAGTGAGTTTTGCAACATTTGCGACCTTTCTTGACACAGTTGTTAAGTGAATCACTGCAGTTGTTAAATGCATCTGGTTTCCCCCATTGACTTTGCTGGTCGGAAAGTCGCAAAAAGAGGATCACGGCCATTATAAATATGAGTTAATTGGCGAGTGTCTGAATTTTGAGGAGGCTGCAACTGTCATAAATGTGAAAAAGGGTCCTAGGTCACTTTTTTCAGTGCTGTTGTTAACTCCGAACAGTCACTAAACAAACTGTTGTAAGTCAAGGGCTACCTGTACTTTGTCAAAGAACCGCATGGTAAGTAACTGCTGGAAGAAGGTTTGTGCAGATGTGCAAGAGAGGCCTTACATATGGAAGCCTCTCCCCATTATTAGCACTGCTGAATGAGTCCGTCAGATGATGCAGGGCTAAAGGGTCTATTTTGCTTTGCAAACCAACTTCAAAGAAGTGCTTTCCTTAAATCTTGGTTGAAGCAAAACACTTCTGGAGACATTTGCAGAGCCCTAATAAACCACATGCCACATTTCTGCCAGAGAAATCCATGGTAGATTTCTTTTGCATCCCTAACTGAAAAGACAGAGCTAGAAGGCTAAAGAGGTAGCCTGAATTGTTTTCTTCAGAGAAGAGCTCCCCTGAATGTGTGTACCCTCATGAAAGGTTTCAATAAAAATGTAACTTCAGTAATGACAAACACTCTGGAGAAATTGATGTGATATTGATTCAAGTCTAATTTGATTCCCAAGCTTTTGTTCTCTTTATTGCTTCTAGATACATAGAAATACCACTTTCCTGTGTTTGGTAAACTAAAATGAAAGAGACCATCCTCACTGCAGATAGTCCTTGACTTACAACCATTCATTTACTGACAATGTCATAAATATGTCAGTTTTACAATGGGGTAAACGTTACTTAATGTTGGAATGTATGTTTGTGCAACAACTACAGTAGTATTCAGCCAGTAGATGGCAGTGCTTACAAGTTAGGATCTACGGTATATACTCTTGCAGTATCCAATCTGGGTTGGTCACTCAGATCAGAGGTTTAGTCTTCCG
Organism: Pareas carinatus; assembly: GCA_032468095.1. Lineage (NCBI taxonomy): Eukaryota > Metazoa > Chordata > Lepidosauria > Squamata > Pareidae > Pareas > Pareas carinatus. The sequence goes on from JANHFO010004326.1 coordinate 187,703, forward strand.
AGCTTTCACATTATTCTGGGACATGTATATACTCTATGTCCCTTTTGTTCTAAATAAAGTTTCCTGTTTCCTGTTAAACAGTTAAACAGTAAAGCACATGGTGACTGTACACTCTCTTCGATCTCCCCTTTGGGGAGAAGGGCGGTATATAAATTTGATTAATAAATAAGTAAGTAAGTAAGTAAGTAAGTAAGTAAGTAAGTAAGTAAGTAAGCAAGTAAATAAATAAATAAATAAATAAAACCAAAAAACCCCAAACAAACAGAATTTCTAACACTTAACAACTGCCTCGCTTAGCCACAGAAATTTTAGGCTCAATTGTGGTTGCAAATTGAGGAATACCTGTATCTCTATCAGTGGTACCTAGCCAGCATCCCACCTATCTACTAATCAGCACAATTAAGCAACAAAAAACCAGAAAGATATGACCATGGTCTGCCATGGAACTCCTGCCTACTCTTATTTATTGCTCAAACCACATCAACATGGCAGCAAGCAGATGTTTTGCCATGTAGTTTAACAGTATAGATAGATGATGAACTACTTAGTATGCCCACTAGCAACAGATTGTTTTACCTCAAGGTTCGGGTTATATTCGTAGCTTCATTCATGCCTCTAGGCTTTTTTCTAACTGCTGCTACTGCAGTACAAGCCAGGAAGGTACGCTAGGGGAGTAAACAAAAAGAGTGCTGATCAAGCCAACAGTTCCTCACAAGCCACAGGAAGGAAAGCTCTTCCTTCCTTAACACAAATATTCTGCACCTGACACCTTTCATGGAATTCCCCCATGACTAGCTTTTGTACAACATCTGTATAGGCTTAGTAAAAGCATTCTTACCTTGATATGGAAAATGCAGCAGTGGCCGGAGGGCTGCAAAAGATCAGTCTATATACCAATACCAAATAAAAAAATTAAAAAGGCAGTACTAAAGAATTTTTGATAACTGAATACAAGTAGTCTTCGGCCCCAACTGAGAACAGAATTGCTAAAATGAGGTGCTTTTTAAGTGAGCGATGCCCAATTTTATGACAGTTTTTGCCACGGTTGTTTTAGCAAATCACTCCAGTCAGGAAGTGAATCACATACTCTTTAAGTAAATGTGGCCTTAACCACCGTATTGACTTTGCTTGTCAGATGTCCCGCCTGGGAAAGTTGACAAAGGACCATCACATGATCCTGGGACACTGCAGCCCCTTTAAATACATGCTGGCTGCCAATTTTCGATCATGTAGCCATCTTGCTGCAACAGTCACAATGGCAAGGATCAGTAGTAAAGTCACTTTTTTTTCCAGGGCTGTCATAACTTTGAATAGTTGCCAAACAAATGGATGTAAGCAAAGAACCACTTATAATTTTGCCTACTGAATATTAAACGTTGGTAAATTAATGCTTAGGATGTTGCTATCTGTATTTCAACAATAGAATGTAAACTACTAGAGGTGCGTACTGGTTTCCAAAATTGGCAGAACACCCAGGATCACATTGTAAACTTCTGATGGGTAATAGAAAAGACAAGAGAATTCCCAAAATAAATTTGGGATAAGTATAAAGTAAGATTTTTGGCTGCATAGATCATAACAAACTAGGAACAACCCTTAGAAACAGAGATGCACCACCTTCTCTACATGGTGAAGAATTTTTTGCTGGCAGGGAAGTAAAAGTTTGAATGGACTATAGAGCCAACTGAACTGCTCGAAAATATCTTAAGTAAATCAAAGACCCAGTAGTCCCAGAAAAAAAATAGGAACCATCTACAGCATACAACATACAGGGCAATTGTCCCACTTTGTAGGACAAACAGGCAAATAAATATAGAGCATATCCATGGACACAACTATCAGTCAGAACACATGATGAAAACGGCTTAATTACACAGTAGGTGGACAGACTTCACCATCATTTCAACTGGAAAACTATGAGCATCCTAGACTAAGTTAAAACCAAAGGCTAAAGAAATCCTGGAAGCTTGGCATCAGTCATCAACAGGCACATAGGATAGAATAGGATAGGATAGGATTTATTGGCCAAGTGTGTCTGGACACACAAAGAATTCTTCTTCATTGTAAATGCTCAATGCTTACATACAGTCTACAATTGACAAACTGTGGTTACAATCATAAGGCTATAATTGACCAACAATGGTTACAATCTTATGATACATTCAGTATCATAAAGTACATTTATCATGTCGTGTACATATTTGGTACATTTATAATCATAGAGTATATTCATCATGTCATCAAGTACTATCATCATGTCACAAAGCATTTCATCATGTCACATATCAAAGCATTTGTGGCAAACCATGTCACAAAACACATTCATCATGTCATCCATTTTTTTAATATGTTTGAGACAGTCTATATTGGACAGTCATAGAGTACTAGTAATGGCTCTACAAGTCAAACTAGGATACTTAAGGACACAACTATTATATATATTTTAGATGTAACCAACAGCTATTGTCATACAAATAAGAGAATAAGTAATCGGTAGTAAATAATAAGAAAAATGACACGGGTAATGATATATTTCTATGAGGTATAAACAACATTGCATGTCATTCAAAAGAGAAAGCTAAAACACCTCCTGACCAGAAATCAACACCCTGATAACAGAGGTTAACACCAAGTTTAATTTTAAACAAACAATCAAACACTAAACAACGCCCTATTCAAGGATCTATCAGGAACACTCCCACCAATACTGACAGAGCAAGCTACATTTATATAAACAGATAAAGCAAATTCCCTTCCCTTCTGGCACTGATGGTGTCCCCTAGTTAATGAAACATCTGCAAGAAAACAACCAAGCTCAAAGAGCATCAAGGACCTCCTGAACTGCAAATATTCTATTATTATGGGAAATATTGGATTCAAAGAAAGAGAAGTTGGAATTAAAATTGCCAGAAGAAATATTAACATCAGATATGCTGATGATACCACTTAGATTAGTGGACGTTAGAAAAATGTAAGGAATCTTTTGCTGGAATTAAAAGACAAAAATGCAGAAGCCAGTCTTATCTTCACTATGACAAAACTAAGATTATCAGAATCAGAATCAGATTTTCATTTTGCCAAATGTGTCAGGACACACAAGGAATTTGTCTTCAGTGAGCATGCTCAATAGCTACATACATACATAAACAACTAGGATTACAACAAGGATACGATCAAAGATACATGCATGGACAATTTGAGTATATAAGCATAATCACCATCATTTGTGCGTGTATATGTATATGTATATATGCATAATCATGATTAGTATTGTATTAGCATAATTAGTATTGACATAATTATGTCAATACTGGTGCTATTCCACAGTGAATTGGTAACAGAATAGTGGAAATGGTAGCAGATTTTATCTTCCCAGATTCAAAAATCCATAAAGATGGGGACTGCAACCGTGAAATAAAGAAACATTTACTTCTTGTGAGAAAGGCAATGCCAGATAGAGACAAACTATCAAAAGGTAGAAATGTGACACTGCCAACAAAAGTAAGGTCATAATCTCCTGTTTTGTCATAGATGGCTGTATAAGTTGCCCCATCTAAAAGGCTGAACAAAGACAAAATGATAACCCTGAACAGTATTGGTCAGAGAAATAGTTGAGAGTATATTGGAAAGGAGGATTCATCCTTTATTTATGAGTATTTCCAGTGAGTTTTCTAATTCAACTTCAGTTAAAAAACTCACTGGAAATACAGATAAATAATAATGAAGCTAAAGTTTAAATATTTCAGACAAAAGAAGGCACAGTCATTGGAGAAGACTCTAATTCTTGAAAAAGTTCAGGGGAATTGAAAAGTCATAAGAAATCAAGGTGGCTAGACAATATTACTGATATCACAAGAAGGAACATGAATATTAATCACTTGAAGCCGTCCCAAAGGCACATATTTGGCTAATGAAGAAGTTGCCCACTTTGATTTTGAACAAGATTTTTTTAAACTACATTGACAAAGTCAATATTATATTAGAAAAGAGAATATTGCAAATTGCAGTTAATAGAAGATGTCATTGCATCCCTTTGATTTAGAAAAGCCACCGAGCATCTGGTCTTAAAAACCAGAATAAAATAATTAGTTGGTTGGTCGGTTTAAGGATTCTGCTGTTTGAATAGAAAAGAGTCAGAGAGGCACCACCCCAAAGACTAACTCAGAGTTGAACAGTGGTATTCTTAGTGCTCTCTGAGGTTGATTGTTTGCTTACACTCATTTCATTACTCAACTAGGTAGCATCATCAGTGTAAGTGTTGGATTTTCTGCCTGTTTATATATAGCAGTTCGCCGTGCCAGTGGTGGTAGTGGTGAAGAGGGCTGTGATTTCAGTCAGGCAGAAAACAATGTTCTAATCCAGGAACCACCAAAAAGGAAAGCCCTGTCCCACCCTACACCAAACTGGCAACATAGGTGATTATATTTAAACAGGCAGCAAACTCCACACTCACTTGCATTGATGCTGCTATCTAGTTGGATAATGAAATGTCCATAAGCAAATAACCACCAAGACATCCAGGATTCTGCTATTAATATTTTTTTAAAAAAACCCACAAGGTGTTTATGCTATATGCTAATATTAGCTATTGGTACCCGTGCTCTTGTACGAGTTTGGTATAATTAGCCGCACATGCCCCATGCAGGAGGAGAGGCCTTGGAAAGGATAGGCCTCAGAAAGCACTTTGCAGGCCTTATTTGGCCTCCCTTCCCCCCACCCCTGGTGTTTTTTGCAGAGGAGAGTGATAGGGGGTTTTTTTGGGGGGGGGAGAAAAGCCGGACACCATAAGTCTTTCCAGAATCTTCATTCAAATAGTAAAAAAGAGCAAAGAGGGCTCAGTAGACTTCTCAGCTATTTTGAGGCCTTGTCTGGCCCTGCCCTTCCTGTTTTTTGCACTCACCTGCATTGCTGCCATAGGTACTGGTTCAATCATGGCTTCCAAGCAGTTTTCCGGCATGG
>JANHFO010004326.1:222742-234232 GCA_032468095.1 Pareas carinatus
CCACAAATAAAGTTGCTCTCCCCTCATTCTCTTTTAAAAAGGAAAACATGCCTGTGTTGGTTGTAGGATTTTCTCTTTCTTAAAAAAAAAACCAGTGACTATAAAACAGGACACATTTCTATCAACAATTTGAGCTGATCAAAATTATTCTTACAGTTTTTCTGCTCCCCATTCATCTGTGCCAGTCTTCCTCAGCCTTAACTCTATAATCTGCCTGTCTACACTCTGTCTCTTAAGAGTTATACTGGTTATCTTATTGGCTTATTCTTTCTCTATACAAATCTGTTGTGATCTCTGAAAAAATGAATGGGAAGTTTTAAATGGTAAACGTTAAACTGCCTTTCATTGGAGTTTGACACATTCATCACAAATAATAGTTCACTGGACAGATTTTCAGAGTAGTATATTTTTTTCAAATTTTTCTGGTTAGGTTTTAGAATTAACCTGTTTTAACTTGCATATCTTTATGCAATTTAATGTGCATGTACTTTTTCTATTACTTAATTGCTTTGTTGTTAAAGTATGATGAGTGAGATTGTTACCTTTGCCAGCTTGTGTCTCTTGCTGCATCTTGGCTTTTTTATTTATGTCTGTGAATCTAGCTTAGTCCAGATATATGGTCAATATGTCATTCCCAAGGTAGTTTAGAAAAGATCCCCCAGATTGCTTCAACTTTTTGGTAATTTTTATCCTGTCATAGATAGTTTGCTGTCCTCCATAGTGACATATTTTCATTAAGTCCTTGATCCGGTTTGACCCTGTGGGAGCCTTCTGATTCACTATAAGGCAATCTTTCCTGACTAACAACATTGGGGCCGTTTCTAGCAAACTTTTTTTTAAAAATGTGCACCTTGATCAGCACCAGATCCTTGATGTAGCTTTATTGTGCTTTCGATAAAAGACTTTGCTTAGTGGCTAGCATCAGATGCTGTCTTTATCCTACAGCTTTAAAAGGCTAAAACTTTTTTTTATTATTTTTATGGAATAAAATACTATTATTCATTTTCTAAGTATAAATGAAATGGAATAAACATACTATATAATAATGTCTGGGAGGCAAATGTGGTACCATCATAAAATTTGGATGGTTTCTTCTTATTCCTTTCTTTTTTTCTGAATCCAAATAGCGCATGTAGTAAATATTACATTGGTCGTGCATTTTCTCATGGGAATTTACCTTTCCGACAATATCGTCTCATCCATGCAAGGGTTTAATATCAAATCTAAGAGCAGGGAAGCTTCATTCTAGCTTAGTGTGATGGGAAAATTCTGGAAACATCATTTTAGGTATAAGAATGAGCTGTTATTAGCATCCTTGTAGAGACTACAGCATATTGTGACTGAAACTGTTTCTTTAGCTTATGTGTGCGACAAGAAGTGGCTTGGGTTTTGAAATACAGATTTGAATTTAAATGAAATTCCATCTGAAAGGGTGTTGGGGAAGTATAATTTCTCAGTCTGATGAATGTGAATACTGTAGACTTCTCTTAGAGGATTGTTGCATGGTAGAATAAGATAAGAAAAAGAGATGGTCTATGTAGCAAAGGAAGCCAACTCTAGTTTCTTTCCCCCTTAATATTGTTTGCCGATAAACTTTTAAGTATTTACCTATTAAATTCATATGCTGCCAACTACAATAAGGCTCATGGTTGCTTATACAATAGCATAGCAAGCATCCACAGTACGACATAACAGTAAATAATAATACAGTCACATTTTCTGGACTATAAAGCTTCAATGAGAACACTATAGCATTCCACATCCATAAAACCAACTCAATAGTATCCAAAAACTAATCACTCTTATTAAACAAACCTAGTTTTTTTTTAAAAAAAACAGACCACAGTCTGTTACATATAAAATAACTATCAAAGACCTTCTGGCAAAGTCTGAAAACTGAAAAATGTCTCTGAGGAATAATCGTCTTGCAGCATAGATGGCAACGGCTGTAAAGATAGCAAGTATTCAGTGAAGATGAGGCAAAGGCATGACTGAAAGGCAAGATCAGCTTCTTAAAGGAAAACAAAATGACTATGTTTTGGCTAATTTCTCTACAGAGGCCACTATGAAAAACACTGCCAAGGTTTATTGTGAAAAACAGAAACAAAAGCTGTTTCAAAAATGATTGAATTGCAGAGATGGATTGCCTTTCTCCTGTGCCAAGGAGAAACTGTGCAAAGAGGAAGAGACTACTATCCAAGGAGTCTTCATATGGGAGTTGGTGATTGAAGGAACTTTGAAGGAATCTGCGGAGACTATTTAGGTCTAATATGAGGTTTGGGGGCTACTCTTTTGTATCTATAAAGGAACATATTTGTACCTCGTGGTGGAAATGAGGTATCCTTGGTGCTCTTTGGGGTTGGTTGTTTTCTTACAGGTGTTTCATTACCCAAACTAGGAAACACTATCAGTATTACATAGTTTGGGTAATGATGATGTTACCTCAGTATTACATAGTTTGGGTAATGATGATGTTACCTAGTTTGAGTAATGAAATGTCTGCAAAAAAACAACCCAGCTCAGGGAGCACCAAAGATCCTCTATTGTGTCTATAGTATTTGAAAATGTAATTGCAAACACCCCTCCTGAGAATTTTTCTTTCCCTTGTAAGTCTGCTCCATGGATTAACTCAAGGAAATAGTTAAAGGTAAGAGTACTCATTCTTAGTACAGGTCTTGAGACTGTGATGATAAGTAATCCATCATGCTTTTCTTTTTTCAGACCTGAATTCACATCCATGTAGTTTTAACTGTGTTTGCATGAAATTATAATATGGTTGGCCTACTTGCACTGAAATTACTAAGGCTGTAATATGGTTAGAGACCACAGCTCAAAGTAGTTAAATGTATCTTTTGTTTTTTACTGATTTGAGATAGCAACTTTATTGTTAGGGGTAAAATTGAAATGTTCTGTGGATTGTTTAATGTGACTAGAAAGTTGAACTTATACTGATTTTAGATTTTATAATTGTTATACTGTTTCCCCGAAAATAAGACCTTACTTAGAAAATAAGCCCTTGCATGATTTTTCAGGATGCTTGTCATACAAGGAATAAGTCCTAGTTAGATCGTCAGCCAGATGGATGCATTTAGTACCGTATTTCCCTGAAAATAAGTCCTAACTGGAAAATAAGTCCTAACTCGTCTTTTGCACAAAAAATTAATATAAGACCTGGTCTTATTTTGGGGGAAACATGGTAGTGACCTGATTCTTGCATACCAGTATGTCAGTTAAATAAACTTCCGATATTGCATCATAATATATTATTTTTACCCAATGTCTTTTTTTGATGGTTGTGATTAGTTGCATGGAACATTAACCACTGAAAATGGAGTATAGAAAGCTACATTTTATAGCACATTTTTCTCTGCAGTTATCATTTCTATAAAGAATGCCTTTAGAATCCTTACATTGTCGGTCATATTTTAGAACAGACCTGCATTGTTATCTCATACTACAGTGAGGAGTAAGTACATCCCTCTGCTTCCTTTGTGTGGACTTGATTTCTGCTCTGTAAATGATGCTCCCATTTTGAGTATATTCAAAATGGGAGCATCATTTACATTCACACATATTTCAGATGAAATGTTTGCATGGAGAGCTCTGTCTCGGTGGTCCCACATGCTCTATTTTTGGAAAGGGCTTCAAGTAGTCAAGAAAGTAGTGATTGGTGAGTGCTCTAGCTGAGTTCCTGCAGATTTGATTCTTGCTGCAAATAAAGAGAGGGATGAGACCTGGTCTCTAGCTATGAGAAGATGAGAGATATGGCTTGTTGCCCAGCAGACCAGGTGGAATATTCTGATAATCTGCATTGGGTCCTAGCTAGAGATTTCTTTCTGTGATTTTAGATGTTTATATGTTCCAAGGCAAAATTCTATGAGCATTAATACACACCCCTACCAAAAAACAAATTCCTTAAGGACAAAGTTCTATTACATTTGGGCAATATTGAGCAGCTAGCTACAAGATCCTTCAGATTTCTTCAGTTTCTCCATTAATCACCAGAAAATAAATAACCAGTTCTCATTTCCTCTCCATTAGCTAGCTTTTCTTGCATCTGAAACTCCGATGCCAAAAATGTCAAAGATGGTCTGACAAAGGGTAAGTTGGGAGGTGATAACTATCCTAAGTGAGCTCTGCCATGTCAACAAATAAACAATTTAAAGATGGGTTAAATTACAAGGAGGTTTTTTCCAGCGGGAAAAACAAGTTGATGAATGCTCTTTTGGGTTCTGCCTTGCCAATTTTTTATATTGGTCCCTGACAGTGGCTGTTTTTTATTCACTTATTTTAATCTAGCTGGTCTCAACAGTTCCATCAATTTCCTTTGGGTTGGATTTCTCTGTTAATTATTAATTTTTAATGTACATCACAAATAGCTCCTTCTTTTATATGCTTTTTTCCTTTTGAAATGAATTGCATCTGTTAATTGCTGTATCTGAATGTTAAGGATCAACCAGATCTAATAGCCAATTAAATAATACTTGACTTTCTATGATAAGAATCAAAGTTAATCATGCTCACAATATTTGATATTCTTGGAATAAAGGTAAATGCTCCCCCCCCACACATGCGTGCTAATTGTGTCCGACTCTAGAGGTGGTGCTCATCTCTGTTTCTAAACCGAAGAGTCAGCACTGTCCAAAGATGTCTCTGTGGTCATGTGGCCACCATGACTAGATGCCAAAGGCACACGGAGTGCTGATACCTTCCCGCTGAAGTGGTCCCTATTTTTCTACTTGCATTTTTACATGTTTTCGAACTGCTTGGTTGGCAGAAGCCAGGACAAGTAATGGAAGCTCACTCCATTATGCAGTGCTAGGGATTCCAACTGCCAAACTGCCAACCTTCTAATCAACAAGCTCAACATCTTATCCGCTGAGCTACTATATATTTGTATCTATCTATGGAGTAAATTGAATTTCCAATGCAAATTATTCTTTTTATGGAAATAAGAAAACATTTCCATGCAAGTTCCTTTTTCCAAATCAGTATAATATTTTGAAAAATATATCCTGTGATTAATCAGTTTTTCATAAATAACAAGCCATAAGCATTCCTTATGCCATTTTACCACAAAGTGGTTATTGTGTATGTAGAGCTGTGCATATTTTTGGGGAGGTGATTTCATATGTAATCATGACCAGTGCTATAGCACCTTGGGTGGGAAAGCATGGCACCTTCCTTTAACCCACAGAGTTCATTGGAAAAGTAATTCAGACTAATTCAAAGCAATGTAGCTTTGAATTGTCTCTTGGTTACAGTAGAAATGTCTTTAGCATCTAATCGTCATTTGTCACTTAAGACAAATGTGTAAAATGTGGGAACTTGGTGAATTTAACTTTGTTAAATCATCTTGATAAAGATTTTCACAGTTCTGTTGGGCAAGATCCCACGTCCACGCTTCAAATGATCTAAAGACTCTCACTAACAGATTAAGTAGGATGCATCCTGAGTAAAGGAAAAGGAGTCCCTGCAGATTTTATTCCACTAGTCATTGCCGACTATAGGGAATGGTGCTTATCTCTCTTTCAAGGGCAAGTGTGGTCAGAAGACATTTCCACAGCCATGTGGCCAGCATGATGTCACAGAGCACTGTTACCTTATCACTGAAGGGTGCTCTCCCCATCATGCGACGCTCAGGTCTCAAGCCCAGGCTGACGGTTTTCCAGATGACAAGCCTAGTGTCTTAATCACTGAGCCATCGTGCTGTCCTTGTATACTCAGTACCTGCAACCAAACGTTGATACCAGATGTGCCCATCTCAAACATGCAGTTTGAAGTGATGCACTTCAACCTTGGCACTCACTCACTCTTGGCCATGTTTTCAGCCACTCACCTACTTTAATGGTAAGCCATCTGAGACTGTGAATTTGAAAGCTAGTTGTTTGGGCCACTGCTGTACTTTACTGTTTCTTTGATAAAGACTACTGACATTTGATCCTTTAACTACATCTACATATAAAATCTAGCAATTATGACTTTACAAAGAGGCAGAATGAAGTAGAAAAAATGGGAGCAGAGATAAAATCACAGAACTGAGCATAAACCACTAAAATATAAAATAAAATACCCCTGGCACTTTTGCCTATATTTCCTTGCCAACTTATCTTATTGGTCCTAGTTCTTCAATTACTTTAAAAACAGTGTCTAAGTTTCACCATAGTTTAGAAAGCTGTTGCCCTTGCTACTTTCAACATCTGCCACCCTCATGTACTGGGGAGAAAGATTTTAATTGCTTCTTCCAGCCTGAATCATACTTTTCTGTGTCTTATTGGAAGAAAATTTCAAAATAGTGCCTTTGGAAGAATTGTAGGACTATACAGTAGTAATTAATAAGTCTATTAATAAGCTTGGTGTTCCATGGTCTTCATAAATTTAAGAAACACTGGTCTTTTTTGTAAGGTTTTTCCCACAGTTTCAGATTTCCAGTTCTCTAGTAAACCCTTATATATTCTTGTTGCCCTGTTGAAAGACTTTTAGAGGGATGGAGAGATGAAAAGAATAAAGCCAGTTAGGTAGTTCCTAACTAGCTTGAAGCTCACTCCAGCTGAACTCTCCCAAGTGGAGAATGTTTTATTAAATTTAAATATATTTTTGTTATCTCTTGGTGGTGCTTTCAGGTTTACTTTGTAATTTGAAGCAGCAAAAGGTGGATATTACTTGTGACCTTGTTTTTTGTTCAATATATTTTCATCACTTTCCAAGTTGCCCGTGCTTCCCAAGTTGAAAACACTCTCTTGGAAAAATATGCCTCATGATGCCTTCCTTTGAGATTTCTTTGAAGGCCAGGAAATGAGAGATTGCCACAGACAACTGGAGATGGAGTGGTGCAATCTCCAGAATATTCACCTTCATTGCCACTCCTAAATTACTATGTAAATTAAAAGGGGTGGTTACCTTTACCAACCATAATAACTTCATAAACATGTTCTTCTTGAAAAACTTTGAAAGCAAAGTCTCTTTCATCAAAATGAATAATGCTAGATAAAACAAAATGGCATTTATTTTTTCTGCATGAGACTATATTGAACATTACTTAGAATGGGCCAACACAACTTAAAATTTACCATCATGTATTGATTGCTCTTCAATCAAAATATCTTGCTTCTGTTACCTGTGAATGTGTGTATAAGTGGAGCGTACTTGCAATACTCTAGCAATCACCTTTTGCTTTGTGTGAAATATAGGGATACTCATGCTTGCCACCAGAAACAACTGATGAAAAGACATGCGCCTCCCTGTGATTTAAGGCTATCAAGTATATTTCTAGGAAATACAGAGAACCAAAGAATAATTTATTCTTATATCAGAATGGTGATCGGAACGGTAACAATTACCACATGGCTACTGCCACAAGTACTTTGTTCTAGCAGTATCTAACCGAATTTAGCTATTACTAATTCTCCATATCAACACCATACATAGTTGTTGGTTATTTATACAACCATGTAGAGGTATCAATACTGCAATAGATTTTAACTCTTAAGACCTATTTTATGCGTAGCTTTATGTTCCCTCTTCCACCTTCCAGATCCCTTTCTAGTGGCCTCTTTATTGAAGTTGCAATGTTTGAATAGGCTCCAAGTGTAATGCATTGTACTACTGTGACATTCAATGAGCCTCATGTTTGTTGATCACCCTGGGTTGGTGTTTTATGTAAATAAGCCCATGTTCTTCGGACCTCACCCTCATATGTTACATATAGAATATTTCAGTATCTTCACTTAAAACTGTTCAGGAGAAAATGAGCAGGCTTTGTTTGTTTAACCCTTCAGCAACAGCCAAGTTGAAAACAAAAGCTATCTCTCCCCCCCCACCCATTTTACAGAGTTGCCTAGCAACCTCCCTCCCCTTTATTAGCATATAGTTTAATACCTTTTTATTACAGGACTAAGCCATGTTACACATTTCTTCCTCAGCCCAGCGCAGGTTTTGGCAAGCGTGTGATCTGGCAAAAAGTATGGGGAAGTGAGTGGGGGAATAAAAAAGAACCCTCGTATGCCAAGCAGAAAGAATTGTTCACTGCTGCCTTGTAATTTCATTATTTTGATTAAAAAGAGGAAGCAAACTCCCATAAATCTCTCTGCCAGCTGAAGTAATTCTGCACGAAACTGAGGATGCCTCTACCACACTTGGTGTCCACTGTGATTATAAACCTGGGCTGCAAAAGTGTTCTTGGCAGTATCGTACAAGGACGGCTGTGTTTGTTTATGGTGGCAGAAAGCTAAAAACCTAGAAATCTGGTAGCCCCTTTTCTGATTAACAAATTTTATTAGAAGACAAGCTTTTGTGGGCTTAATGCTTTTTAATAAAGCACGTGAAATCTCCTGCCTTTAATAACCTTTGTTATCAGACCCTTTCTGAGACTCTCCTTGATTGGCAAATGGCTCATCATTTCCAGAACCTTCTCTTTCACAGGATGGGAGGCAGTTATAACAGGGGTGCTTTGCATTTTCATCATTATTTCTTATTTTATTCTTCATTATTTTTATTTTACTATTACCACGATCTTACCAGGGATCTTAATATTAAAATGAAAAGGTTATTGAAGGCAGACCAGAACCCGCTGGGCTTGGCACAAAGAGGAGGAAGACTTCAGAAGAACAACTGAGGTTGCCTCCGGCATTCCAGCTATCAGTGAGTAAGGGAAGGATGACAGAGGACAACAGCATGCATGAAGCTGCCTCAGGCTGTATCTGTACTGGCCAGTTGGTTTGAGATACACTGGAGTCTGCTTCAATCAGCTGAGGGCTGCCAAGGCAGCATGGTGAGATTCGCTGCATCGGGAGCAAGAATAAATGGATCCTAGTCTAGATTATACAAGCCCTGTATAATTTTTTTTCTCTCTAGCTGCAGGCATGCCTGCTGGAGTCCAAAGAATAGTCAGTCTTATTTCGCTTTTGTGGTAGGCAATATGAATAGTAATAAAAGTATTTGTCCCAGTCCACTGTCACAGCCTATATCTTCTCAATGTTTTTAGACTTGTGCACAGTGCACAAGTTTTTGTAATATCTCCTAGAACAGTTTGATAGTGTGTGTGGATGAGTGAATAGGTTGATGGCCTTGGATATTCCAGACCTCTGCATTGTCATATTTTAACTACAGAGATGTGTGTTCTCTCATAGCATCCTGAGGTGTTGTAACTTGACCCATTTTTAAATTCATTTTAAAAGTTCCATATCCATCTGAGTTGAAACAAGTTGCATGCTATATATGTATTTAGCTTCATCAGTTTTACATATCAAAATCTGAACCTGGCTGGAACAGCTAAATTCCACTTACGATTGGCAAGAATTTGACCTTAGGTGATTAAAATAATTGTTGGAGTCTGTTCCATATTTTGAAATAAAAAATGTTTATAAGGAGACCCTGTAGTTCTTGCAGATTTTTATAGTTTTATGAGTCCTTATATATGCTACCAAAGTCCTATGGTGGTTTGTAACTATGAAATAGACCTGTTTTTCTGATCTGGAATGCTGCATGGTGAAGAATGATATTGCAGTTAGAAGAAATGTTAGTATAAAATAGAAACTGGATCATCAGTTTCTGCCTAGGCATACAAATCAGTAAATCTGAACCTGTTGGAGCAGATGAATTCCATTTATGTTTGGCAAGAATTTAACCTTAAGTGATTAAAATAATTGTTGGAGTTAGTTACTGCAAGAATGAGATGTAGCTGAAGTACACAGACTCTGTGCAGCCAGATAAAGAACCACTAGGACAATATAACCTTGACTTCTAAGAAGTGAGCTTGAGAATTGCTGAGGAAACCAAACGGCTGTTGGCAAACAAGCTAAGGTTTTTTGTTTTGATTAGTGAACCTGTTTCTGCATGTTGGTTCATTACTAATGCTGGTAGTTCATTCGGATCATTTATAGGAAAGATGGTATAAACATAATAAATCATGACAGATTCCTAGAGAGAAGATGATTTTATAAGCTTTAATGAGTTGGTAAACTTTGAAAGATAGTTCAGAACATTCTATTATTCTGTACTTGATACTGACTTGCTAGTATTATTTCATTTTTATGAAACCCAGTTGCAAAGGGTGTGTGCCCTTATGCACTGCTTATAGCAAACAGGATTGTTTCTGTTCCTGTGCCATGAGTAAGTTTCTTGGTGTTCTTCAGCCAATGTTGAAAATGGCTTAATAATATCCAAAGGTGCTGGATCATTCCAGTTTATTAAAATATTTGTACATACTATTGTGAAGAAGTTTATGGAAAAACTACAAATAGGACATGTTTCTCATGTTCCCTATCAGTTTGAATTCAGAAACATACTAATTCTGATAATACAACAAATTAATAGCTATTCAAAGTGGCAGCTTTTGATAGTTGCATCTTTGATATATTATTTTCTAAGAATTAAATTTATCCAAGTGGATGGACATTGCTAGAAATTCTGGTAGCTAATCCATAGTTTAACTATGCATTAAATGGAAAAATCTCTGTCTGAAACTCCCAATGTTCTGCTTCATTGGATGATTATATCTACTAATTTGGAACAGGAAAGAAAAACTCATTCATTTTCCTTTATACCAACTTTTCCCACCCTTTTGGGTGTTTTTAGATATGTGTATTTTGGCTTCTAGTCAGCATGGCTACTGATGAACAGCTTGAGTCTAAAAGTCCACACACAACTGGAGAGCTCATAAGATGAAAAAAGTCTATTTTATGCAGCATATACATTTATTTCCCTCTACTCCATTCCCTCTATCTGTCCCACTTCCCCCACAACTTCTACATGTGTGAATTGTTCCTGTCACTTCCACTATAGGTAGTCCTCAATTTATGACTCTCATTTAATGACTAAAGTTACAACTGATCTGAAAAGGGGGCTTACGACCCTTTAGTCTGTGACTACACTTAAGATGCTTGGCAATATGGCTGCCTTTACAGTCATTTGCAGCGTTACACAGTCATGTGAATATATTTTATAACAGTTTTGCCAGAAACTGGCCAGTTTTGGCAAAATGCATCAACAGAGAACAATGGGTCCAAGATGGACAGGTCATAGTTGAGAGTTCTGACAAAACATGATCCACCGGAGTTATGATGCCAGAAGATGAGCCCCTCAGGTCAGAAGGCATCCAACATGTTCCTGGAGAAGAGCAGAGGGCAATTTCAAGTAGCCCCAGCAAGAGTGAAGCAGCTGGGCCAAAGCCAAAAGTGAAGCAGGGCAGAAGCTAATAGAGTTCTGCCAAGAGAATACACTTGTCGTGGCAAACACCCTTTTCCAACAACCCAAGAGGTGACTCTACACATGGACATCATCTGATGGTCAATACTGAAACCAGATTGACTACATACTCTGCAGTCAAAGATGGAGAAGTTCTATACAATCAGTAAAAACAAGACATGAAGCTGACTGTGGCTCAGATCATGAACTTTTTCTTGCAAAATTCAGGCTCAAATTGAAGAAAGTAGAGAAAACCACTAGGCCACTCAGCTATGACCTAAGTCACATCCCCTATGAATATACAGT
>JANHFO010004326.1:273892-284714 GCA_032468095.1 Pareas carinatus
GAGGAGGAGGAGGAGGAGGAGGAGGAGGAGGAGGAGGAGGAAAAAAATAGAGAAATGAGATGGAAGGCAGGAGCAAGCTGGAATATGTAGAAAAGAAGAATCTGCAGCAATCAGGGTAGAGGCCTATGCTATTGTTAAAAAAGTGGGAGAGTCTGCAAAGTGTTTGTATTATGTCTGCTGTGCAGAGCAGCAAAAACAGCTTGGAAATAGTGGAAGAGAGGAAAGTTTTGGCAAATATAAGAAATATGATTTTGGGGGGGAGGGGTTCTTAATGATGGAAGAAGCTCAAGCAGGTATTGCCTAAGTAAATTTGAGTACTTTGGAAGTTTCATGGTTCCTTCAAGTCTTGTCAGCTAAACAATGTCGGCTGGCGGGCCCGCGGGGGAGGGCCTTCTCTATAGCTGCTCCAGCTCTCCAGAACCAGTTACCTCCAGAGATCCGGACCACCCCCACCCTAATGGTCTTCCGAAAAGCCTTGAAGACCTGACTTTTCCAGCAGGCTTGGGGCCGTTGATCTCGCCTGGCGATCTGGTGAGATCCAGCCATGAATGGTGTGTGAGTGCGTTTTAAAGCTTTTTAAATGTCTTTTAAATATGTTTTAATGTTGATTTGTTGTGAGCTGCCCTGAGTTCTGGGAGAGGGGTGGCATACAAAAACAAACAAACAAACAAACAAACAAACAAACAAACAAACAAACCAGAAACTCTAGTAGCGAGGGTCTCTGTCTCAAAGAGAAGACTAAGCTGAAAGTATAAAGAAGAAAGAGAAAGTGGTTAGTCTTTCCCACTTTGGGAATGTCAAGTAATTACTGTAGAGGAGCTACAGGAGGAGTCTGAATTAGAACCAATTGACATCTAGCTATGCCTTCATCACACCAGTCATCACCCCATTAAGGAGAAAGAAGGCAGCTCACCTTCTAGTCTGCAAAGCAACGTAACAGAAGAGGACCAAACATGGGTGTGGCTTCTAAAGTGCCAGGCAAAAGTAGATCAGAAAGGGTCAAACTGGAGCAGGTCAAAGAGGACACATCATGCTAGAAAGCTAAAGCTAGGAGAGCTAATATCCAAGACGTGAAACCGGAAGCAAATGTGGCAAAAACCAGTACAGGATGGTTGAATTCAAGTTAGAAAGCTGAGAGCAGCAAAGGCAGGCAGGAGAGGTTGTTGATAGCATCAATAATTGGGACCAGGATACAGCTAAAAGTTAAAATACAAAGCTTTATAGAGATTACAAGTTAGCAATGTGAGAATTTTAGACCGTTAGAGAAAATAAGTAGGGATGCAAGAAATAGTTAAGGATAGTAAAATAGAATTAGATTCAAGACTGAAAGTAAGTTAGGAACCTAGAACAGTTTGGAAGATTAAGCCTCTAAAAATAGTAGAGCCAGGATAGAAATATTGATTGTAAATTAGAAAGCAGAAAGTATTCTTTCTTTTGTAATAAAAAACATTTCTCTGTAATTCTCATTGCCAAACAACTGTGACCTAAATAAAAAAGCGGGTAAGCAGTATTAAAGTTCACAGAGCTGTGTTGGTCATTTAGTGAGATTGAATAAAGATGAACTTTTTAGAATGAATATAAGAAGGAAGCCTGAATGGGATATAAGAAGAAAGAAATTGTTCAGTGAAACTAATAAAAGTCTGAAAAAGAGGATAGAGATAGACCTTTAAAAAAAATAAAGCAATCCATGGATGTGATTAAAGGATAGTTTTCAAGGACTGGAAGGTATAAAGTGGTGTATTGGTATAAACTAGTTTTAACTATTTTCTTTTTCTTATCTCATGCCTTTAATTTCTTTAGGTTACCATATTCTCCTCCTTTTCTTGCCTTTGCATAGCATTCTGTTTTGCCCAGAAAGTAAAATAACAGTTCTTACTTGTAGACTGGATCCTTGCCTCTCCTGTCTATCTGTGGATTTGTAGTAGTTTATATGACCTTGGAGATGGATAATGCGTTAATATGAGAAAGAACATTGCTATTGGCCTTGAAGGAAGCCACAGTGAACCTCCTCCTTGAGAGAACATTCCTGGTTTGAAAGGTGTTAGAAATTATTACTTGGTTTTCAACCTTTCCCTTTTGGTTGCTATGGTAGATTCCCTTTGTAGGAATCTAGATAAGGGTACTCTACCCACCTTTGTTTCTTTACATATCTTTAAAACCTTTTGTATAGTCAATACTAGCATCCTTCTATACTATCAGTGGTGGTGGGAGAGGACAGGTTGGATCAGTGGCTGCTCTTTGATGGTGCTTCAAGGTTGGTCTTCTAGACCAGTGGTCCTCAACCCCTAGTCTGTGGACTGGCACTGGTCTGTGGCATGCCAGTAACCACACCAAGCCCCATTCATGTGTTGCAGGCAGCACACAAAATCATGCCCCTCTGGTCCATGGAAAAACAGGTTTTCAGGGAACTGTTTCCTGGTGCCCAAAAGGTTGAAGAAACAACCTATGTTGGGAACATTTTATACTGATGTTATTTTGGTAGAATTAGCTACACTCATTTTAAAATAATTCCAGTTGCCCACACTCTTCTATTTAATATTGTCATGAAGCCTCTGAAAGAGGTCTAACAAGATTGGTATGATGCCCCTCTAGAGGCTTTTAGGGTCTTAATGAGAGGAAGAATAGGCTTAGACTGAATTCTAGCACAACAGAGTTATGTGGGACTCTGCTTCATTGGTGTCTCTTCATGGGATGTAATACCTTGACTTGGCAGTTCTTTTGTATTTATGGCTCTTTCCAGAAGAAGTAAAGAGGGAATTTTTTCCTGAATTTTGAGTGATCTCACTCAACTCAGTTCCTATCTAGAAAGAAATGATTAAAATTGGTCTGGCTCCCTTGAGAATGGAAAAATCTCTGGGTGAATAAGACTTCTTTGACAACAGAAGTGTATTAAACAGTTAAATTCAAACAACAAGACTGCAGCATGCTTCAATGTGAACCATCTCAGGTCATTTCTCCACTAGCAACGTATCATATCTTGTGGATGATTTGGAGTCCATAGCTAACTCAATCAAAAGGAATCCTGAAATGTACCTTTTATCTTTCTTAAGAAGCACTTGGTGAGAAAGGAGAAGATCAAGAATATAGAGATGGTGTAGCTACAGAATACCAAATAAGAAATCAGAACAGGAATCATAGTGAAAAGAGGGAAACGTTTAGACTTTTTTTAAAAAAAAAAAGCACCAAGAAGATAATTTGGGAAGAGAGAAATCATCTTAAATTTGTTTCTTTAAATTTCTTCTCTTTTTTTAGTTAACAGAAGATCAGGCTGTACTTTTATATCGGTTTGGAGATGAGAGAAAGAGTCTAGAGTAGGTGATTTCATGATGTGGTTCTGTAACTATTATGATTAGGAGCAATCGCATTTGTTTGGGAAAATGCTGTGTCAGCCACTGCGGAGATTTCTCACAAGTTGTGCCCCTGAGAACAACTAAATGGATCATAATGTCCGTTGTGTGGCAGATATGTCGAACCTCCCTACAGTTCTTCAGCTGTGATAAGACAATAACTCCAAACCCATTAGATAACCCGGATATTGCTGCTATCACTCAGACTAATCTTGCAAATATGGCTCAGCTAGTAAATACTTTATTAGTTTCAGCAGCCCATTTAGAGATAATAACTGTGTAGCCTTTGTAGGGCTTTAATGCATTTGAAATGTTAACTATAACTTCTACCTCAAGCTATAATAAAACATAACAATCAAGGAAGAAGCAGCAAATTTTTGGTGAGTTTACCACAAAGATCTAGATTTGCGAACATTCTGAGCACATCTGTTCTAGGCAAAGAAAACTAATTTGATCTTATTAGGGTTGCGATCTTTACTGAAGCAACTTTTCTTTCTTTTTCACAGTTACTTAATGACAGTGCTTGATCAAATGGAATTTCATATTTACTATAAGAATTGTTGGATTTTGGATTCTATAATCTATGTGTACAATTTTCTTACAGTGTTAAAGCACGACTGGTTATATTTCTTTTGCATATAGTATATATTTGTAATTTAGCAGAACTGCTTGATGGCGTTCCTTTCACTGTTTTACATATAGTAAAACATGCACACACATTAGGAAGAAATTTTTATTCTCCCCCCCTCCCATTATAAAATGTTGATAAGAGGATTGCCATGGCAACCATACAAATTTCACCTGTACTTTGTTGCTGAGTTCACAGTGTCATTTTTAATTACTGATATGCAATTAAAAGCAAAAATGAGTAATTTGTGTGAATATGTAATCAATATAATCAGCTATGTTTGCACTGAGAATGAATGCAGGCAATTTAGCCCACTAGAATGGGGGATTGCCCAACCTGGAAACGCTACTTTTTATGCAGAGTCTTCTGTTTGCATTATATTTCTTCATGTTATTATTATTATTACTATTATTATTATTGCAGAACTGTGAGAAACTGGAGAATAATTTTGATGACATCAAGCACACGACTCTGGGTGACCGTGGAGCCCTTCGAGAAGCAATGAGGTAAGTCTGGGTCACCATAGCAACAGTCACAGATGTGGTAAAGAAAGAGTCATTCTTCATTACTGTGGGAACAAATGAGTTCATTGCCACCATTCAGGCCTATTCTCTAAGGTATTAATTTGTCAGCGGAGAGGCTTCCCTTGAGGCTGTACTTCGGTTTTGAAACTGCGTGAATGCTAAGCCTCCCTACACACTAAAAAACGTAAATGTTTAATTTGCTAGGAAAAATGCTTAAGGGGTGCCTTGTTTCATATTTAGAATAAACTGTGTGAATGAATGAAAATTGTTCATCTAAATTGTGCAAGTATTAAGGAAATTGTACGGTGTTTCTTTTTCTTTTTTTTAAAGTTAGGCAGCATTTGCTCTTAATTTGTATTTAATTCTCGCCAAATAGCAGCCTGTATAATTTCTTTTTCTATTAGTCTTTAATGGGATTATACCACTGTATGTTAAAATGAATGACCTCCTTCTTGAAAAGGAGGAAGGTGTTCATTTTCAACTTTAGGAACCCATAGCTTCTCCCAGTTCTGTTTATTCACTCAAGTCCCTTATGCCCAGAAGTAGGTAGTAAGACTGTAGTCTTGCTACAATTGTGCACAGATGTTCAGCATATTTATTGGTGCAAATGTTTACATGCAGGATTCTTTCTGTTTTGTAATTCAAGGGATGGTGTAGATTTTCTATTTTAAGGATGTATGACAAACAGGGAGGGGGAGTTTCAAGTTTAGGAGGAAACAACCTTTGTTGGGAACATTTTGCGTTGATGTTATTCTAGTAGAATTAGCTACACTCATTTTAAAATAATTCCAGTTGCCTCTGTAACTGATTCAATAGTAATACTGTACTTAATCATTATAAAGTTTTTCCTAACATCCCAGGGTTAAAACATCTGCTTTTCCTTCTTCCTTCTAGAGCACTTTTGTTTGGTTTGAATGATTGGGGTGGATAGCATCTGGTTTAGAAGCAATAGGGCTTCTTTTAAACCTGACTTGAGAATAGTCCTAGAGGAGTTCTTTGTGAGAAGTTTTGAAAATACGACATCTCTGAAGCCTTGGAAGCCATTTAAGTCTTTTTCTTCTCAAATATTAAAATTACCTGGTGTCATATTAAATTCAGCAATTTTGATGCAGCAAACTATATGAGAGCCACACTTAAGCTTAGGAGAAAAGCTGGGACTGATAATAAAATAAATCAGATTTAGCTAAGATCAGATTTGCATATTTCGAATTGAGCTGTTTGGTTATGGGAAGAACCTGAAACATAATTTGGAGATCTCCAAACGTGTTCTAGCATTTTCTATCATTTTATTTGCTGGTTTTGGAAATTCCTGAATTATCTTTGAGAAGCATTTGCTTGCTTTGAAGCTAATTTGCAAAATTGAGATGTAAGGATTAATCCTTGTTGAGCATCAAATGAGTCTGAAAATCACAAGAGAACTTAGCAATCAGAAAGGCAGCTTTTAGAAAACAAAACATTTACAGTATGACTATTTGGCACCCATTTTTACTTGCTAGTATTAGCAGAAAAGTTAAATAAGTTCAGATGAGGATACTTGAAACGCTAGTTGACAGCTGCTTATAAATATAATTTTGTTTTCTTCCTTGAGAAATCAAAACTAGACAAATTTGAATTCAGTCCTAAAAGTCCAACCAAGTTTAATTTCTGACACTAATAGAATAATTATTTTAGAACTCTTCATATTTTTTTGTCTTGTGAAAAGAGAAACATCAAGTGGCTCAATGATCAATGTCTTATACAGAGTAATCAGTAATGGGGAAAAACGGGCTGCAGATTTCTGACAGCTGCATTGGTTATTCTCAAAAAGAGGGGAATGCGCATTTCAGAATGCATGCCCATCCATAAGAAATAAACTTGGACTGTAGTTATAATCTGGCAATTCAATTTTTGAAGACTGCGGAATAACAAAGAGGAAAAGTACATTCACAGAAATTATTCAGAAAACTACCATTTTTTTCTGTCAGAAAAGCAAATGTTTTAATGTTTGCCATGGAACATAAAAAGCAATATTAATATTTTGGTCTGAGTATTTCATTGCTCTGGTTCTCTACAACAATGGATTTGAAGACAAAAAGATCCTGTACTTTAAGTAGTTTAAGGGAAGATTTTAAGTATAACATTTTCTTCATAACATCTTTGATCCAAAATTTATCTATTTGCTTAAAAACCATAAAAGAATCATATAATAAAAGTGGCAGGTTTTATGTTCACAACAGGATACACTTTCTAAGTTTTTCCCAGGTTAGTCAGGTTCAACTGAGAAATATCTGCTGTGATTTTACCTAAATAGAGCTTAATGATTTACAAAAAATGCTTAGATTGTACTTCAATACAAGAATTTTGTCCAACTCTAACTGGAGGCACTAGTGGTTATATCCTAGTGAGTCCCCTCATATATTGACAAGTTGAATTTATAAACTAACAGAATGCAATATCAACAACGGAAGTTCTAAAACATTAAAACACTTACTAATTATTAGAAGACCTGTAATATTTATCAATTGCACTTATACAGTCTTTATATGGCCTGCTAATGTAGTAGCATGCATATGCTAGAATATTTGAGTGCTTTGTTTTCTGATCTGCTGTTTGAAAACATAGACAAGACCATCAGTGTTGTTTTCAGATAGAGAACAAGGCAGTTTTCAGTCAACTAATAATTCATAGTCAATGTATTCCACAATGGTAGCTGTCTCTAGAGCTTTAAAAAGTAATACCACTGTCTTAAATTTATTTAAAGTATAAATCAAGAAGTCCATGAATGTCTTGTTTTGAGCTTGATTGCAAGTGATATTTGATGAAATCATCTCCTTTATCCACTGGTGACAAAGAATGTTTATGTTGAGTTGTTTTTCCAACTTTTATAAGGCTTATAAGATTCTATAGGCTTAGGTGGTGCTATACTTTATATTGTCTGAGAGTTCATCTGTAATTTCTTGGTATTTTTTTTTCAGTTGGGAATTTTAATTTACTTTGTGAGCTACAGAGATAAATTAGAGAGCAACCTTTTCTCCTTAGAGAATACTATAGCGAAGGGGGATTTTGGGAGTGTAGAGAGATGTGATTTCCCCTGAACATTCCTTCAATCATTTGTCTCAAATAAACCAAAATTGTTTAATTTTAACTGACCTAAGGTTACATATTATACATGGCCAGAACTGCCAGTTATAAACTATTGCATTCTGTCGAAATGCTCAATG
Source organism: Pareas carinatus (assembly GCA_032468095.1). Classification (NCBI taxonomy): domain Eukaryota; kingdom Metazoa; phylum Chordata; class Lepidosauria; order Squamata; family Pareidae; genus Pareas; species Pareas carinatus. Next base: position 281,592 of record JANHFO010004326.1, read on the forward strand.
AAGTGTGCCTCAACTTGCAGACAATGTGTATAACAATCCCACTGCTCTAAATAAAAGAAAGTCTAACTGAGAAGTCCCTGGGACTCCAGTGAACATGGGAACTGAATAATATTAACACTGGGTTTTAAAATTTATTTTACCTTGGCATTTTTCTGCATTATCTGACATCAAACAATTGCGTGTTTTATCCACATTTGTGTATCTTGCTACCTTGCTTCGTGTATTTTGCAGGATTGCCATTTTGTGGGAGAAAATTTGTAGTTGTTTGTAGGCTTAGTTGTTCTCTTGCAGATGTTTTAATACCCAGAGTAGGTAACAAGTTGCAACAACCAAGCTCAGACAGTAGGAAGGACCTTCGGTTGAAACTTTTCCTGCATAAAAGATGAAGTATAAAATTTTACAGTTTATTTGCTATTTCTTCTTTTCTTTTTAGATTGTACTTCTATGGGTAATTTTCCAAACAAAGATATAGAGGATCATGCTCTTCATTTTTGTTTTCGAGCTTTCCATCTTTTTATATTACACTTGAATAGTAAGTTATTTTCAAGGCCTAAAGCTCTTTCTCTCCATATTAGATATTGCTTCCATACTGCGTAGGATTTGTATGTTCATTGGTGGAAATGAAACTAACACGTGTTTATACTTATAAATATATACTTTTATCAGTGCTTTATAAGTACTTTATCATTCCTGTGTGCCTTTTCTTATTGTCTAAATCTCTGACAGAAATTTTCATTAGTAATTTCTATTAATGAAAAATCTCCAGCAATATTAATCAATCCTTCTTTTAGATTCTGCCGTTCTCTTTGCTTCCTGGGTTATAATTATGATGAGCTGACTTTAATATTTTTGTGTAACTTATAGAGGAAATTAATTGGTTATTTCCTTTTTTAAAAAATGGAAAAATACTATTATTTCACTTAAAAGAAAGAAAAGAAAAACACAATTAGCTAAATGTATTACGTAAATCCCCTCCTCCTCCGCATAATAAAGTGGATTATTTCTGTTATAGAAGAATTCACTTTTGAAGCTTCAGTTCTGCTGAATTAGAAACAATTAAAGGAAATAAAGCCATATGGAGAAAGTTATTAATTAAAGAAACAATAATCCTTTAAGCAGAGTCTTCCAACAAGGTGGTTTCCAGTGGTTCTGGAGTACTGTTTCTGTTATTCACAGCCAGTTAGTTTTAGCCCATCGCATCTGAAAGATGCCAAAATTAGGACAATTTAAAACTTTATTTTTGCCACACTGGATCAGCTATATTTCCAAATAAATTTTGTTTTATTATTCTTGAAACATTGTGTTAAACCAAGGGGGGAAAATAACTCAGAAAGGACCATTTGGCACTGATTAATATTGGATTTTCTATAAAAGTGGTCTTTCAGATAGCTGGTGCCTATGCCATAAAGGGCTTTAAAATGATAACCAGAACCTTGAATTTTACATGGAAGTCATCAAATGACCAGTATTCTGTGTAGTACAGTAGGGGCTGTGATTGTAACACACTGCTCCTATCACTGCCTGTGCCACGACATTCTGGACCAGCTGTAACTTCTCAATGATTTTCTAGCAGAATCGCTATAGAGTACATTACAGTAATACAAACATGAGGTGTCCAGGGCTTGAGAGATTGTCTGAAAAGTTTCCAGGTTCAGGAAAAGGTGCATGCAGCTGACATACCAGATTATGGCCTTATGGCCATGGCTGTCACTTGCTTATGAAGTAGGAGCTGGGAGTCTGAGAAGATCTCTAGATTACACACAAGTTTCAACTTTTATGATTCTAAGCTGTACAGAGTCACCTCTAGGTGAGATGGACTCCATTTAAGTCTAACTAATTAGCTAAATAATAAATGAATCATGGATCTTGCAAAAATAATTCATTGAGAATTCAAAACAGATTATCTCCTGACATAGTCACTCAGTTTATTTTCAGAAAGAAGCCTGCATTTGTTCCAGCTGATTCAGGTGACCTTGAGGGCACCGATAAAGTAGCAATGGCTCTCAGAGATTGGTAACGACCGGATGACTGCAAAGAAATACAATCCTTCCATTCCCACCCCCATCCTATCAGAACCTATCCTTCCATCAACCCAGCATCCAGTCTCGACTGTAAGTACCAGTCCTTCCATCCACACACCATCAGAATAGATGAACCTTCTTGAGTGAGAAGCGAAACATTTTCTTCTTCTTCTTCCTCAAGGAAGAAACAGTGCAGTTGCCTTTTGAAGAAAAAAAGCACCTTTGAGACAGCTATGACCAAAGTGACTGAAAATTTCCACAGACAGAAAATGGTACCCCTAACTCATGGATCCAGGCCAAAATATGTTTCATATCAGTAATGTGGAAAGCTGCAGAGAAATCAGGAATAGACACTCCAATCTCATTCTGATTCTGCCACATGTCATTTGATGAGAAGATCAATGCAGTGCCTGTACTAAACCTCAACATCAAACCTGACCAAACTTTCTAGATAATACACTTCTGCAGGGATCTCTGGAGGTGAAGCCAAATCAGTTTCTCTGCCACCTTTCCTAAAAAGGGGTGATGCAGATTACTTATTAGTTGACTAAAACCATCCAGTGATGATTTCTTGAGAGAATGGCATACCACAGCCTCCTTCAAGACTAAGGGGACCATTTTCTGACCCAGAGGCTTTTTTAAATATAAGGCACCTGTTTTTTTCTGATTACAGAAGGTAGTAAACTACTACGTTTTGCCTTTCAGCCCCAGACTCAAGAATTTAGCAGGCCTGTCGCTAGGTAACACCCTTTTTTATACCCCAAAAAACCCCAGAACTACATACCTGTACCCGTGAAAATCTACGAAAACAAATATTGTACCTCTATGGGGAGGAAACCTTCCGACTAACTAAGACCTACGAGAAACTTGAAGTCCGAAGAGCCACCATCTTATGTGACCTCACATTCCTGCGCAATTGCAGAGACCAAAAATTGATCCCCACATGCTTCCAACTCAAATTCCATTCCAAAACCTCAGCCACTGAAAGGATCCTAAAAAGAACAGAATTAGCCCTAATCAGAAACGAACTCCACAAGAAAAGATTCCTACTAGACCAAACCAACAGAGACCTACTCACTCTCCACCTCAAACTCAGCAACAA
>JANHFO010004326.1:328963-342927 GCA_032468095.1 Pareas carinatus
CTTAGTAATTGCCATGACTCATCATGGTCTACTTCCATATATGGTAAACCAACTTCTAGAGTTCTTAAAGCAACCATAATGCAGGATCAGATGTAATTTTATTTTAAAGGCATCCTTATAAATATAATTTCTGAATTGTGGGAAGTAATATTTCCCCTTTATTCTGCATTGATCAGGTCCAACTATATTACTGTGTCCATGGAGGGCAAAAGGGATGATCAGGGAAGCAGTCCAGAATGAAGGAGAAAGGTTCAAGCTTGAGAAGACGAATCTGAAGGAATTTGTAGTACTGCTTTTTCAAGTACAAAGGAATGGTTCTAATGAAGTCCAAAGTGCAGATCATGGAACAATGGAAGTCAATTCCAGAAAGGCAAGATTACAACTGAATATTAAGAAACATTTTCTAACAGTAAGCATTTTAGCAATGGGACTAATTATCCAGAGGAAGTGGATGTGTTCAAGCAGAGTTGTGAATGCTTTAATCTAGATTCCTGAGCTGAATGGGGTGGGGGTGGGGTTTGGACATGATCTAATTAGTTCCTGTCAGTTGAATAGATCTGGTTCTAATATGCTGCTTGTAGGATGGACCTTTTATTACTACATTTTTCTTCAGTAAAGAAAAGAGGTTTGTTCTCAAGATAAAGAATAGAGGAGCAGGAGAAAGATCAGAGCAAAAGTAATGGTTAAAAAGTAATCTATGGGTAAAAAGTTGTTGCAGCAAACCTTTACAAGTTTCAACCACCGTTGCAGCAAACCTTTACAAGTTTCAACCACCGTTATGGACCTGGTAGCCATTCAGACATTACATCCATTAAACAGGAAATGCATTTTTTCTGGTTTATCACAAGGTGGCAGAGTTCAACAGGATTATGTCAAAACAACCACTGCTAAATCACTTCCATGTTGCACAAACATGGATTTTAGCCAGTTTCATCAGCATTTATTACTCTTGATTGTTTAAAAAAGTGTTATTAGCATTTTCTTCCCACTTCAATTCATGTTAGGATTTCTAGGTTCTAATCTGATTTTAAAAACCCACATTCTACAGTTGGGTTCGGAAATGATGATTATGCACGTGTCAAAGTAGATCAGATAAGATTTAATAGTGGACCTGGCCATTTATTTCAGTATGCAAATGTGATTATTTGAATTGAGCAAGAGGTTTGAAATTAAGAGAAAAACTATAAATAATTAATTCATAATTTAAAGTGTCTTGGCACACAGATTCCACACATATTTGCTTAATCCACACACAGGTTGAAAGAATTATCTATGCAAATTAGAAAAAAGCCTTATGCTAAAACAGGTTTGATATATAAATATTTTAATTTCATCAACTAGATTAGAATTAGGTTATTTTCCTCTGTTGGCATTGAAATGCTGAGAATGAACAGAAAACCCATAAACCAATCAGTACTCCATCCAGAAAAAGTATTAGGAGGATACAAAAACAAATGATTGCAATTATCACCTAAGATATTCCTGCTTCTAAATAACAAAATCCTCTTATATCCTCTACACACAATGGAAAGAAAACACCATTTTTATTTTATGTATTAATTTGTTAAATTTACTTGCTGCCTATTTCATCATCTTGCAAAAATAACAAGGAAGAAATGAAAAAAATGTAAGCAATACAAATGAAATAATAGAATAATAAATAAACAATGAAAAATAAAACAATGAGAATATATCAATATAATAATTTAAAAAATGGATGAGTGGAGAGCAAAGAGCAAAAATGGCGACAGACAACAGGACAAGGTTGACCTACTTAATTCTGGATCTGGATTTCTCAAAAGTTCAGTAATTCAGAGGATTGTGAAGAGAAATTACAGTAAAAACTCCATTATGGTTTCAAAATCACTTTACTTTAGCTACAAAAATCACACTGGACAATTTTGATCAAGTGTAGAATCTTTTGTTGTAAGTGCCTTGCTGCTTTCTTTCATCAATGTTGGAATTAATTTCCTGAGAATTTAAAGACATTGTATGTATAAATGGCACTGTGTACCTATGTGTGAGGCAGTGCTTTCATCAGCATTGACTAACGTTGGGAACTCTTGAGTAATTCTGATAGCTCATTGGAACAGTGTTGCTGTAACTAGCTATTTAGGGAGACAGTTGCAAAATGGCACCAGATGAGATTCACCAAGTAGTAAAAGAAAGAAATATGCTCTAATCAGCCTGAAATAGGAGTCCTGGTGGTGCAGTAGTTAAAGTGCAGTATTCCAGGCAAATTCTGCTCATAGCCTGGAATTTGATCCTGATGGGGCTCAAGGTTAACTCAGCCTTCTATCCTTCCAACGTTGGTAAAACAAGGACCCAGTTTGTTGGGGGAGGTATGCAAATAATGCTTACATTGTAAACCACTCAGAGAGTTTTGTAAAGCACTATCGAGGGGTATATAAACCTAAATGATATTGTTAAATTACAAATAATTGTCACTCTAATACCAGCTCTGGCCCTCTGATTTGACTTGATCTCTGATGTAAGTGGCAAGCATAGCAAATTTTATACATCTGATAGTTGCCATTGGATGCTGTCATTCTAAGAGGGAAAACAATATTTTGCCCTATTGGATCAGATGCATGCTGATCTGGTCCAACAGTCTGCTTTCACAGTGGCCAAACAACTATGCAAAAAAGCCTTAATAGTTTCCCAGCAGCTGGCCTCTGGAAGTAGTCAAGACTACTGTTATCAAGACTAATAAACATTGAATGTTAAGAACGTCTTAAGCTTGTCCTATATATGATCTGGGAAAACAACACAAAGAAGATATTGCATAATTAGGAGCAAGTGGAGAAAAGCTCTTTGATTCTGCACCTAAATCTGGATACAACGGCATACCATTTATTTCAAGTGTAGATGCTTAACATTTTATTAGTGTATCCATAATCCATGTGGGGTATTCTCAATTTACTTTCAGAGTTTATACACTTATTCTCTTTTTTTAAAAAAGCAGCTAAATTAGCTACTTTTAACCAGCTAATTAGCTACATGCTACAAGATGAATATTATGTGCAACTTGACTTGCAACAATACAGTCTTTAATTTAATTTTAATTTTATTTGATTTATATACCGCCTGCTTCCCGAAGGACTAATTGGCAGTGAACAGCCAATTAAAATACTCATACAAAAATTAGAAACAATTAAAATACATATAAATAACAGGCCGAATATAAAATTTTAAAAACTCCTTAAAATTTAAAACTCTCAATCCAGAACAGATTAATAAAACTAACCCAGAAAGGGGAAAGTGGGCTATTAGGACAACCTGGCCTGGATAAATAAGTAGGTCTTAAGGGTATGGCGGAATACACGGAGGTCAGGGATCTCACGTATTTCTGGGGGGGTGTTCGTTCCACATGGTAGGGGCAGCCACAGAGAAGTTTCTCCCTCTGAGTGTCACCAGTCAGCATTGTTTGACCGATGGCACTCAGATGAGGCCCTCTCTGTGCGATCGCACTGGACGGTGGGAGGTAATAGGTGGTAATAAGCGTTCCTGTAGGTAACTAGGTCCTAAACCATGGAGCGCTTTAAAGCAGGTCACCAAAATCTTGAAGCGTACCCAAGAGACCACCGGGAACCTGTGCAGCTTGCGCAGAGGGGGAGTGATATGGGAGCGACTTCTCGCCCCCATAATCCCCCGTGTGGCCGCATTCTGGACCACTTGAAGTCTCTGGGTGCGAACCAAGGGGAGTCCCATGTAGAGAGCATTGCAGTAGTCCAGCCAGGAAATGATGAGGACTTGAGTGACTGTGCAAAGGAAGTCCCGATCTAGAAATGGATGCAACTGCTGGATCAGATAAAAAGCCCCTGTTGTGGTTTGGATTAAAATCCAAATGCCCCTCAGGTTTGACCGATGGATTATAGCTGGTCTCTGATTGCATACTAATAAAATGAAACCGAGAACATAGTTCTAATCAAAACACGTTTATTTAAAATAAAATAAAATAGAAAAAAACTCTGTTCTAAGTAATAGGCTACATCTTGGCAAAAGTTCTCTCCTGCCTGGGAGAGTTCTTGACAGCAAGAAGAAAGGAAAGGAAAAAGGGGAAGTGAGAATGTGAGTCTTGCGCAGAAGTATCTTAGGTCACAAGGTCTTCTTATCAGGTATTGTCATGGATACTTGCTGATGTAAGTAGCAGCAATTAGAAATATAGAAAAACATAGAGATGCACTGGCCTAGTGGCAGTGCATCTGCCTGGGATGCCAGACTTCCAGAGTTCAATGTCCAGTAAAACAAGGATGTGGCTAGCTGAAGAGAGCTAATAAGCTCGAAATAGATCTGTCCTAGTCTTCCTTGAATTTAATTATGTGTCAGCACAAAATAACCAGGTGTGCACACTGATTTAAAATAAAGTGTTTGTTTTTGTGTGCACTTGTGTATGCATACATATCTATATATCTGCATCTCTGTCTGAATCCTTGTCATAGCAGGATTGCCTAAATTTGTGAATTATATATTCTATTCCTATACAGATGAACTGATCAGTGTCCTCAGAATCCATTTATTTTACAAAATAGTTGCATTATCTGGGGTCATATTCATCTTCACCATCATGGTTTCTTATTTAACCATTATAATATGTATGCTGTTAGCATTTCTGTTTGGATTACCATATTTAATTTGATCCAACAGGCAGGTTATTAGTAAAAGCCAGATGACAGAGCATAAAAAAGTCCCATACATCATACATTTTTCTTCCTGCATTGTTATTCAGCTCATATATCTGCAACATAAAGTATACAAAGGTATATCTGCTTCCTGAAAGTGTAGTGTTAGATTAGTAGTTTCATTTAACTTCCTGGAACTGCAACTACACACACTAGTAATTACAGTTTTTCACAGGCTCTAATAGAAACTATAGAGAGGATAGGGATAGAAAGTCAGAATATAAGACAAGTCCTGCTCTATTGTATCAAAGATCAGACATTGTGTGACGCTTTCCAAATGGCCTAGCTTTGTATACCTATGGCATCACAACACAGACAATAGGAGTTGTATCTTACCCATCATCTAAAGGAAATCTTGTTGCACACTAAGCCCAATCCTTTTTAAAAAAATCATGTGCTTGGTTGTAAGAAAAATTCTCCAATACATTTTAGAGCAATATTGATATATAATATAAATATGTAAAAATATGATATTCAGATTTTTTTTCACCAGGCAAGAGGTCAAAAGTGGTGTGTTTAGGAAAGGTAGGATAGGAAAAGGAAAAATATAAATCATGAAGTATGTATTGTTTAAAGTGGAATGCGGGAAGAAGTGTAATAATTCGAATTAGAGTTTTATTTTGATAGTTTTTGGGTGTTAAACTCAGTTGTTTTTTGAGTTACTCTTTAATATATTTTGTTGACACAGTTCGTCAGTTATAGCCTGTATGTAATATAGAGCATGTACACCGGAGACAAATTCCTTGCATGTCCAGACACAATTCTAATTTTAATTCTAATTCTAATTCTAATTTGAAGAATATATTCTTACTGCTTATTGTTATGTTTCTAGTTAATGTATGCTTTTAAAATAATTAAATTTTATAAAAAGAATATATCTATAAATATAACAATTATTTTTTAAAAAAATAATGTGCTTTTAAAATGATAATGATTTTGTGTTTATTAAAACCCTTGAACACTTGTTTTTTTTGGTGAAAAGAGAGGAATAAGCTTTTAATAAATGCATAATCCTCCAGCTGCCTCTGGGTTGAATCAAGAAATGTGAGCCTGGCAAGAAAAGGCTGGATTGAAGATTGATTATTTGTCTACTGAGATGCTCAACAATAAGTCAACCCACTGTGGTGTCATCTCACACCTCTCTGATATAGCAATAAAAAATTTGTATGAAGGTCCAGCCTCATAGTGATGCTATTGACATTGTTCTTTCCACCTCACCATCAATATAGATTGAAATTCTAGTGTGGTTCTCCTAGTATAAAGACCTTTCCCCCTCATATAGTTTTTTCATTCTTATTTACCAGATTAGCCAATAATCAAGAACATCCAATTAATGCAAAACAATCATATATCTGTTAGAATAATAACTAACACTATGTATGTACATAAGAATACATTGCTTTTTTGACGAGTTAGATTGGAACCAGTTAAAACTGGCAATCAAGAATCCACCTTCTGACCAGATTAGAAAATAATATCTTATTATAAATATGATGTGAATGAATATGAATTGCAACTGCAATGCATCAGATGCAAGTCTTATTTGAGTTCTTGTAGGATTCTTAAAGCCACTGTCAGTTCAAATCTATGCTTGATTCAGCTGATATAGTTGTAGCCGATCTAAAGTTAATTCTTTGCCGTTCTGAAAATTTCATCAATGAGGAAATGATCTTAGAAGGTAGGGATAATATCTGCGAAGAGACAGTAAACCTAAGACTCGCCCGTTCCATTTTAGACTTCAGATTTGAGAGAAGATGGCGGGACACTCTTGGCTTTTAAAAACAGACGAGCATTCAAGTCCTCTAATATCAAGTTATCAAAACACCGATTTACTACTTCCATCTGCTGCTTTTCTTTTGATTGCAGCCTATGTGTAAAAGTGGCAGCAGTCCTCTTTAGTTATGCTGGAGTTAAAGTAGCATTTTTGTTCTTATCCCAGCACCGTCAAAGGTGTGTGGTAATTCTTAGACTTTGTCACCAAGGGTAAATCAGATGCCTAGAAGTGACCGGGGACAGAGGCAATAGACAGGAGAAGGATCAAAAATATAAACAGAAAATTTCATGATGAGATAGTTATGCCAGCTCAAAAATGGATAGAATACCAATTTAATCCAACATTAGGAAAGATCCATAGCCTCACTCTGGGCTAGTCTTTCTCTTCTCCAGTATGCACAGGAACAAAACTAGTTGTTATTTTTCTCATGCAGGGAATTTGTAACCAAATCCTGGTCTACCTGAAGTAACAAAATCACTTTGGAGGTTAAACCTACATTTATTTAGCATGCAAATAATTACAGCATACACTGGGCTTCCAACCAAGTATCTCAACGTTGCTGAGCAGCCCTGAACAAAAGCAGGTTCACACCTTTTACAGGTAGTCCTCAACTTATGGAGCCAGAATGGTTCAGTGGTTAAAAGCAGCACTGCAGGCTATTTCTGCTGACTGTCATCTGCCATTAGCCATCAAAAGTTCAGCAGTTCAATTCTCATCAGCTCAAGTTTGACTCAGCCTTCCATCCTTCCGAGGTTGGTAAAATGAGGACCCAGATTGTTGGGGGCAATATGCTGGCTGTGTAAACCGCTTAGAGAAGGCTGCATAGAGCGGCATATAAGTCTAAGTGCTATAGCTGTTGCTATTACTTGTATACCTTTGGCCTATTATGTTACAAAGTTAAGACAAGAAAAGGCAGATGCAGTGTAAATTATAGCATGACATCGGAATGTTATAAATCTTGTTGAATGTATTGTTATTTATCCTTTCCTATTAGGTCAGCATGCCAGCTATGCTATCTTTAGGTTGGGATCAGTAAACAATTTGGTTTTACTGGGCCACTGATCCCTGTTTGATTCCTCCCTCTACCACCACTCAGGGTCAGTTCAGCTCATTGTAAATATTTTCTTATAACAACACTTTAAGCAGCTCACATGTTTTAATGAGGAAGCATTCCCTAGGTTTGGAAGTGAATGATTTTAAAATTGCTACAGAAGCTACAAAGAGAACTGACTGCTTTTGTTCCCTCAGCCACTTCATTAACCATTTTCAATAACCAATAATGCCATATTGCTGTTTGCAAACCTGATTTGCAATGGGCCAAACTACATTGCAAACAGCTTTTCTGCTGTTAGAGATACTGTATTTCTACTGATTTAGAGTAGCACTAAAAGAAAATGCTTCACCTTCGCAATACTGAAATGCAGGATGCAGTTGAAGCAAAATAACATTGGCTTGATGAGTTGTTAAGGTGTGCTGCCGTTTACAAACTACTCACAACTAATGTGATACATGCCTTAATTTGGAGGGATTTTCTCTTTTGTTTTCCTATACATTTTACAGGAGTGGCTCATAAAGCAGTAAATCAGAAGGTGTTTGGTGGCACCTTTTCCAAGTAACACATGTTATTGAAAAGCATATGCTTTTGTAAACTGCATTTCACTTCATCAGATGCACAGGGTGGCTAGACTCATGTAGGATTTGAGTTGTGGTGAGGTGGTGAAGGGAAAGAATGGGAAGACACAGTAGGTTGGTTATGCAGATACAAGTTACATATGCGACAGATTATCAGTGCTTTTTCAATCAGCTTTTGTAATGTATTAAAAACTCATCAGAATCACAATCAGATTCAGAATTTATTTTGCCAAGTGAGTCAGGACACACAAGTCTATGTGTACATGCTCAATACCTGCAAACCTCCAATAAACAAACTATGATTACAACCAAAGATACATTCATAATTATTTGTGTATATATAAGCATAATCAATGTGTTATATTTTTGTGCTGACACATAAATAAATTCAGGGAAGACCAGGATAGATCTATTTCGAGCTTATTAGCTCTCATCAGCCAGCCATATCCCTTTACTGGGAATTGAACTCTGGAAGTCTGACATCCTAGACAGATGCACTGACCACCAAGCCAGGAGTTCTCTTCCTGTGTCAGCCTGCTAGCGAGGCAGTGTTTAAATCATGTTACAGCCCCTAGTACGGCCCATTTTATGGGAGGAGGCAATTGTCTCCTTTCCCCCCCCCCTTCAATTCAATCTAAAGAATTATCAGGTAGAAAGCCGGTACTTTTATGTTGACTTTTGTTATATTATGTTATTTTTTTTGTGCTGACACATAAATAAATTCAGGGAAGACCAAGATAGAACTATTTCGAGCTTATTAGCTCTCATCAGCCAGCCATATTCCTTTACTGGGAATTGAACTCTGGAAGTCTGACATCCTAGGCATGTGTACTGACCACTAAGCCAGGAGTGCTCTTCCTGTGTCAGCTTGCTAGGGAGGCAGTATTTAAATCATGTTACAACCCCTAGTATGGCCTCTTTTATGGGAGAAAGCAATTGTCTCCTTTTTTCCATCCTTCAATTCAATTACAAGAATCATCAGGTAGAAAGTCAGTACTTTTTAACATGGTTTAAATATATATATAGATTTTTATGGGTACAGATGTGTTCAGATCTTTTCTCGTGTAAGATTGAGAATATCTTGGAGATGCACACACACACAAAAAAAATCATACATACAAAATCTAATATCTAGGTAGCTTTTTCAATCTAGCATCAAATTATGACATTAATCCATCACAATTCTTTTTGGCAAAAAGAAAAAAACCTCACAAGACCTAGAAGATTTCTGTTGCTAGCCATCAAAATGATTAAAACACAAATGAATTGTGACAAGCTAAAAAAATGGGTGAATGTGTACCAAAATAATAAATGTGATTCCAGTGTGTGCACTGATACACTTCGGAGCAAAGCTTGTTGGTGAGATCTGAAGTCAGTCTGTCTGAGCTGGTGTGATGAGAACTCGTTGGATCATGGGAAAGAGTTCAATGGAGAACAAGTTAAAACAAGATGTAGAAAAAGAACAATCATGAAATTGGCAATCGAGTTCCCTTCTAGTCCACAATAATTGCAGTCAAAGCACTGCCCGTTATTTCAGATGTGGACACCCCATTGTGGTACCATCTTGACTTACTATTTAGCCATGCCTTGTGGAAAACTTCTGCATTCTGTAGACCTCTTTCTCCCAACATGGAAGATGCCCATTCACACTTCCATGTTTCAACTGGCCTTTTGACTCTTGTAGAATTTGAAGCATAGCTTATGTTTCCATCAGTGCATTCTTTTCAGTTTCTTTTGCTGGCCATTTCTCTTCCACTGATTGTGTTTGCATGCATCAGATTGGCTTCCTGTCTATTTTGCTAACACCCAATTTATTAATTTCAAGTTTTGCTTTTGATCTCATCAAAACTGCAGTTGTTTATTTTTTTTATTCTCAATTGTTTTCTTGACTTTTAAAGATGTAAAAATGTGAAGTCCTGACCCTGGATGGCTATCTTTGAAATTCTCATAACATATCCCCACCCAAGTGGATTTTCTGATAGCCATTTCAGATTCTAGCTGCAGTTATTTCACTGCTCATGTTTATGAGTAGAACAACAGTATACATTTACCAGAACCATATAATTAAAAATGACCAATAGATTTCCTGTGTACTTCTGAATTCTTTTGACTCTTGTGTATATACAGCCACAGGCCAATCTAAGACTTGTTAGAAGTAACTTGGGTTCCCTAATGGACCATAGAAAGTAATGGATCTTACCACTTATTAAAAGAGAGGTGCTTCCATAACTCACATTCCCTGTAATCAATGAATTATCAAAGGGACTCTCCAACGACAGAGCTTCTGAATCTGATCAAAAGCATCCTGCATGAAAATTTGTAGTCTTTTTTCTTACATAACTAGAAAAACATAATGAAATCAAAGACAGAATTCAGACAGCTACCCAGAAAAACCCACCATTTCAATATGAAAGATTAATGTCTTATTTGTATCTGATTATTCTTATAATATATGCAACAATGTGAAATCACAACTATCAGCTCTTTTGCTGGCATTGGCCTTCATACACATAGATCATGTGTGGATATAGTGTCTGGCATACTCCTACCTGACCATGTCTTTTTTAAAGGGGTGGGTGAGATTTGCTTGCAGTTTTCAATCTCAAATTAAATGAGAGTATAAATTTGTCATGTGAAAAAGTGTCAAAACTATAGTTCTCTTCCAGGGCCTTCCAAACTTGCTTTACAATGTTCAATACAGAAAATAAACTAGAGCTATAGCTAAAAATAGAACCAACCCAATCCTCAAGCTTTCTAATTGTACCCATAGTCAGGCTTTCCCCTGGTTACTTCTATTTTTCTTGAATAAAGCTCTCCTTAAAATGTAAAAAAGCAGAGAGCCTATTTAAACAATTAGTGCAAATTTCCCTGAACAATCGAGGGTAGAATCCATTGACTTCTCATACCTGATAGCCCACTTAGTTTTTAATAAATCATTTGGGTCTGACATTTGGGCTAAGCATTTCTCAGCACAGATCAGCAATGAACTAGGCCGCTCAATTTCCCACGAGTTATCTCTTATGCCCAGAGGGCTTCCACCAGACAAGCCCCCAGTGTCTCCAGGTGAGTTCATTCTCCAGATGAAAAATAAGGTGATTTGATTCTTCTTGAATAATTAAAGATGAATCCTGATTGATGAGACACAGTATTGGCCTTTTGTGTTAACTATACCTGCCTGATTTCAGAGAATTGATCTCAATCCCACACTCACAATGACCCAATTCTGACCTGATTAATTACTACCTAATTAAGAGTACTTGAAATTATATGCCAGACATGCCAGTCAGAGTATCCAAAAGGAGAATCAGAGTGCATGCTTAACCTTTTTATTTACCATGCTCACTGACATTTCTGTCTATAGTCGAAATCATTTGACTGAATTATCCAGGAAATGTTCTGGACTAAAAAGCAAGTAAAATTCAGGCTGAGACAATCCACCTTAATCATTGTACCGTCTTGCAGCACCTAGCAAAAAAATACATCAACTGATCAAATAATGAAAAATTAAATATTGATTTAATGATGGCATTCAATTGATTCTCCAAGGATAGACTTCAGGTGAAGATGACAGTGTCTTCCATTGATCAGATACTTCTTTTTTTCTTTTTTTTACCACAGAACCAGAGAAAAATACTCTAATGTGAGGTATGTGCGTCTTAGGCTACCTTTTCACTCTGTTTCAAAAAGGAGTGAAGCAATGTTTTATACTTGTTCCATTCCATCTTATTTTTTAACATTAGTTTCCTAACAAAGGGGTCCGCAACCTCGAGGTTGAGGCCCAGGCCTTGAGCCACTTGGAGCTAGACCGCAGAGGTGTCAGTCAAGCATGCATGTGCATCTTAACTTGTGCGAGCAGCGAGCATGTGCACACTCCATTTGCGCAAGTGGTGGGTGCACATGCCTGCTGCTCAAGCAACTGGAGCTGCACATGTAGACACTTGTCCACTGTTCATGCGGAGTCATCCCTTCTCCCCCACCTCCAGCCACTCCGCAAAGCCAGAAAGGTTGGGGAACTCTGCCCTAACTCGATTCTGGAAGAAATGAAATTACACCAACCCAAACTGGAAAATATATTTAATTCAGTTCTTAACACCATTCTGCTCTTCACAACTCAAAGGGGCCTGAGCCAGAGCTTGTGGGACTTGCAATATATTACAGAGAGGAAAGTCTTGCCAACAATTTCCCTAAGACAAAAGTAGTTTATTAAAAGACTTGCCAGCCAGATGCGTCATTGGAGAATAAATAATGGCATCACTGAACAAGCCAAATCTTTTACATAGCTACCATTATCTTCAAAATAATGGCTTCAAAATAACAGTAGACCCAACAGATAGGAAGTGCAAATGAAAACTTGTTTCACAAACACTGGATTTTTATTTACTTAGCATATGGCTACAGTGTCAGTGAAATCTATAAATGCTAAACACAATGTAGGCCTGACAGCCTAAAATGCTAGTTCATTCTGTTCTGCAATTGTGTGCCTATACTCAGTGCACCGCAGGGGGAAACTAGCTTATGCTAGCGGTGTTTGGGTTGCTGGCTCTTCTGGGATCCTCTGCCGGTCTCACCTCCCCTTGTGTTGTGTTGCCTCACATCCAACCTATACAGCATCAGCTTCTGTTCTCTACACACACAAATGCATCTAGGTCAGTGATGGCGAACCTTTTTGAAAGTGAATGCCCAAACTGCAACCCAAAGCCCACTTATGTATTGCAAAGTTCCGGCACTTCTGGCCAGCAGTTCCAGCATTATTAAGCCACTGTGCCATCATGTTAGTGTGGAATGGAGTGCAACTACCACTAATTTCATTAGGACCAGAATGAGTTGGTAAATAAATAAATTGTTAGATGAGTTTCAGATATAGATATTCAAAAATTAAGTAGTCCAATGAAATTTTTAAAGATCAATTCTGCAAGAAATTCATATTGTTTCCAATTTTCATTGTGGCAGGAATCAGGGCTCATTTCCATAGGAGCCTATATGAGATTAAGTTTACTCAAGTTTTGGATTGAGTTCACCTTCACAAAAAGATCGTGGATTCTATTGACCCTCTTGGCTGACTTTCATTCAGCCTAAAAAAATTTCACCTTGACTTCAGACTTCAGGGTCTTCTAATCCATAATTAATTTTATTTCTCTAGGGCATGAAAAACAGTGTATCGTTCATATTGATCTTCCCAACAATTAGAATAATATTATTCCTAATAGGAATATTCCTCCCTAATTGGGGGGGATCTGAGTAGATGAGAATTTACCTTCATTAGCTACTTAATTAACATTTTAAATGTCTCATGACAAAGGAATTTCTCCCCAGCAAGATATAATCCTTTACATTCTAGGCTAACAGATAGCAGATACCTTCACCAGAACACGCCAAGACCTGAGCGGCGCACTCAAACAAATTGGCCAGTCAGTATTTTGCTGCATTGTTCATTTGGCATGCCTTGCCACTCAGGTTTAATAACTTGTTTATTATCGAGCTATTATAGCTGGTCTAATGAACAGAAAATTTGCCTTCTCTTAGCTAACACGATTCCCAAATATCTAGGAAAGGTGCCATGTTTTGCACAGTTGTCATTGCTGACTAACAGTATAGTTGCTTCAGTTATTACACATGAAATGTCTTTAAGTTTATTTATCTATGTCATTGGTAGATTTTGTAACTGTTTATTTCTACTATCTACTGATACATTTTTGCATTTCATGACTTACATTGTTTGCTCCATTTGTTATTGTTCTCCCTTTTTTAACTCTTCAGAATTTGTATTGTTCTTGCTACTTGGTTCCAAAGTAAAGCTTCAATCAAATCAAATCAAATCAAATCAAATTTTATTTCTACCCCGCCCTTCTCCCGAAGGACTCAGGGCGGCTTACAGG
>JANHFO010004326.1:347868-359189 GCA_032468095.1 Pareas carinatus
ACCAGTCAGAGAGGTAGGAGAACCACCGTAACACGGTGTCCCCACTCCCAATCCCTCCAATCGGCACTGTATGATACCATGGTCGATGGTATCAAAAGCCGCTGAGAGATCTAACAGGACCAGGATAGAGGAACATCTCCTATCCCAAGCATTCCAGAGATCATCAATCAATGTGACCAATGCCATTTCCATGCTGTACCCAGGTCTAAAGCCAGACTGGAGTGGATCTAGATAGACAGTTTCCTCCAGGTGCCGTAGAAGCTGATATGCTACCACACTCTCAACAACCTTCACCAGAAAGCAGAGGTTGGAGACTGAATGATAGTTGGCTAAAAGAGCCGGGTCCAGAGAGGGCTTCTTAAGGAGGGGCCTCACCACCGCCTCCTTCAAGGCAGCCGGCAAGAACCCCTCATTCAACGAAGCATTCACAATTCCCTGGAGCCAGCCTCGTGTCACCTTCCGGGAAGCCAGTACCAACCAGGAGGGACACAGGTCTAATAAACATGTGGTTGTATTCAGCCACCCCAGGACCCTGTTCATGTCCTCGGGAGTTACAGGGTCAAACACTCTCAGATAACACTCTCAAGACCTGCCTCAGTCATTCCAAACTCCTCTGGACCTGATCGATTTTGTTGTGCAGATAACACTCAAAGTCCTCAGCACGGCCCTGCAGGGGATTCTCCCGTGCTCCTAGATGAAGCAAGGAGTGGGTCATCCTAAAGAGGGCGGCTGGGAGGTTATCTGGCGATGCGACCAGAGCGGAAAAATAATTACATTTTGCCGCTCTTATCGCTCGCAGGTACGTCCTAATATAGGATCTAACTAGAGTTCGATCAGATTTGGAGTGGCTGGCGCTCTAACCACTCTCCAGGTGTCTTTTCCGGCGTTTCATCTCCCTCAGCTCCTCGGAAAACCAAGGGGGCCGGGGTGAATCGGTGCCGGGTCAGAGGTCGCAAAGGCACAACCCGATCCAGAGCACCGCTGGCAATCATATCCCAGGTGGCCACCAGCTCTTCGGTTGAGCCATGAGACGAAGGATCAGGAAATGGCCCAAGCTCCATTTGGATCCTCACTGGGTCCATCAGGCGCCTGGGGCGGAACCATTTGACTTGTTCCGCCTTCCTGCGGCAGGGTGTAGCAGTTAGGAAGTCAAGCCGAAGGAGAAAATGATCTGACCATGACAGGGGTTCGATGACTATATCCCCTAACTGCAGATCATCTAACCACTGACCAGAGAGAAAAATCAAGTCCAGTGTGTGTCCCCCTATGTGTGTGGGGCCATAACTTTGCTAGTCTTCGGGTGCATTGCCGTCATGGAAGCTATGAACTCCCGAGCCACCTCGGATGCCTCGCCAGCAGATAGCAGGTTGAAGACTCCCATGACCATAAGTCCGGGAGTCTCCACCGCCACCTCGGTGATCACATTGAGCAGCTCGGGCAGGGCCACCACCATGTGGCAGGGAGCCAGGTACGTGATCAGCAAGCCTTTCTGCCTCCCAGGCCCCCACTTCACAAAGAGGGACTCACAGTCGGCTATCTGAGGAACAGTGGTCTCCCTCGGGACAAGCCCCTATTTTACCAAATCCGCCAACCCCTGCCCTTTCCCTGGGCCCGCGGTTGATGGAAAGCATGGAAGCCTGGTGGGCACATCTCAACTAGGAGAACCCACCCCCTCTTGGCCCAACCAAGTCTCCGTAATACCCACCATGTCCGCTTCCCCCTCTTGAACCAGATCACATCTGCGGCGCCGACCCCTAGCGCTGTCATCATGGCGCCACTGCCGCTGCTATCTCCAGCCCATGGGACCTCGACCAGCCAAGTCCCGATATCCCAAGGCGAAAGGGCCCTTCTCCGGTGGGGACAGGTTTCCCCTAGCTGGAGCCAAAAATGGACAGGTCTCAAACAGTCCCTGCATCCCGAATTTCCAGCCTCATGTCTCCTGCACCTGCGGCTCTTTACATCGTGGTCAACTCAGCAAGTATTCATTTTCCACCGCCGCTTCGGTCAAGGTAAAAAGGTGGCAGCTAAGTACGGGCGAGTAGAGGCCTGGGAGCAGTGGCTCCCAGCTGAGCCGGCCCAAGGGGCATTGAGGTCTGATGGCCTAGAGCGGCCTGGATCCGAGCGACCATTGCACCGAAGCGTTCGCTCGCGGGTTCACCTGAACACCCACTTCTTTGGTGCTGGCTTTACGGAGCCGTGGGGTGAGGCCTGTGCTGACATGCGACAGCAGCGCCTTTAGTTGCGCTTGTTTGTAGATGTCTAAATAATCCGGCGAAGCCATCGGAGGAGCCGAGAAAGGGGCAGAGAGCACCCCTCAGTAGGGATTAGAGATGCCGCTAATCTTGCTCTGCTTCCAGCACGGCTGCTTCTGCTTGGGCGGTAGTCTCAAAGCCACATTGTGGCTTGGGATAAAGCTGCTCCCATAACTTTGATAAACGCTGTAAGGTGGATAAACAAAATGCTCCATGCCCCACGGCGAGCCTGGTTTAAGGAGAAGCTTCCTACCTGTCCTCTCTTTTATTGCCTCAAGGAGTTGCAATTAATGCTCATTACGAATGCCCTGCAGACGGCAGCGGCAGCGTGGGAAGCAGGGCAAGACTTCTGCCGATGATGGGCAGCTCCCTCCGCCATCCCAGTCCAGACTTTTGTTGGCAGCCGCTGCACCCAGCTCCCTTTGCAACCCCAGTCCAGCCTTTTGTGAGTGGCTACGGCAGTATTCGCTCCATAAGTCGCACACACTCCCCCCCCACTTTTTTTTTGGGGGGGAGTGCATCTTATGGAGCGAAAAATATGGTACATACATATATATATTGACATCTTCAGGCTGGCGCTTTTGGCTTCGAGCTGATATCATCCTGAAAATGGTGAGTGAGACCTCGCCGAAACATCACCAAGATACTCTCAATGCTACACGGGAAAAGGCCCGAACACACCTAGACCGATCGATCGATCAGTCGGTAGGTAGGTAGATAGGTAGACAGACAGACAGACACACAAAAAAAATGATATATATGTTTTAAAGCACAGTCGTCACGAAGATGATCTTCTCTTCTGAAACTGACACATATTCGTCAGGAAAAGCCTCATTTGAAGAAGCAAATCTTGTACATCTTCTAAGGCAATAAGGAAACAACAGGCCGCTACCCGACAACCAAATATACTGCCCCGACGTATTCAAACCCCCGTCCAGTCGCCGACTAGAGATTCGCAGCCTATCAGACAGAGCCACACCAGCACGGCACCACCACGCCCAGCTGAGTTTTCGCGGTACCGGTTTTTTGCTGGGGAGAAATTATATACGAACAAGTAGCAAATACGCAGACTATAAATTCTCCTTCACCCACCATGCAAACATCCATTATTCACTTTTCTATAGGCCCCCACGAGGAAAACAGGCAGCCGGATACTCAATCTTAGCTACTCTCCCCTTTAACTTACCAGAAAAACGAGAAGGCAACAGCCAAGCTCAGGAAAGATGACTGCGAATTTCATGGTTGAGGATGACTGTTTCGAGATAGGGAGTGAAACAGACAAGAGATGAAATCTTTCTCCCGGGTTCCGAAAAATGTTTGCACGGTAGCAGACAAGTTCTACCAACAGATGGAGAAAACCAATCTCACTTGCACTTCCACTACCCGCCTGTCTCACGTCGACCATATATAACTTCCGAGTTATATATGCAGCTGTGAGCTATGTTGGGCAATGTAGTTTTCTTCTGAAGCGATTGGTTTACACTCGGAGGAGCAACATCTATGGTCATCGATAGAAGTAACTTTGCAGGACGTAGGAGGAAGTGAAGGACATGTTAAATCCTCCATATAAGATCAACTATCTAGATCAGCAAGTAATACAAAACGGAATACTCAGCAACTTCCAAAAGAATTACTTTTTTGTTGAAGGCACCCTGGCAGAAAAGAAATGGCTAAAAGTAGGAAGCAAATTCTATTTTGAACTCGGGATTGGCAGCTAATTTAAAATTCTCATCACTATCAATCTACAATTAATATGTGTCCAATACTGTAAGGAACTAACATCTAAACAAAAACTTACAAACTCAGCGCTTTGAAGTTATGTGTGTAATAGACTAGAAAACACTTAAAAGATTATGTAGCTTTGCACATGCTTTAGAGAAAAGTAGTTTTGTTTTGAGTAATTAATACTTTGAACCGTGTATATGCTTTGAAAGCAGATAGTTTGAAGTAATGGTTTCTGTTGTTGAAAGCAAGTTCATGTCAAAGAAATGGTTTGCTGTTGAGGTGTACAGAAAGGTCATGCCAATTAATCTGTTGGCAGAAATATGTATTGGTATAGCTAGATTATCTCATATATGCTTATCTATCTATGTTAACAGGCAGGCATAATATTCTTCAAACAAATTTCAAGAGGCCCGCTTGGAAAGTAGGATACTGAGAGGAGGGGAAGAATGCAGGGGTATAATGTGATGAGGAAACATGTAGAGATGTATCAAAGGAATGAGATAATTGCCTGGTTTCTCATGGCAGAAATGTTTGTAAAAAGTGAACACAAATCTAATGGGGTGTGTCATTCTTCCTCTAACCATTGCCAAGAGAGGAGGGAGTGAACATCCTTTTTTTTTTGTTCTGGCCATTACAACAAAAGTTTCTTTTTTTGATATACTTACAAACCTCGTCTTAAGTATTAATTCGGTTTATGAATACTTAAGTGACTGGGGTGACACCAGAGACGCCAGGGAACAAAGGAACCTTATTCGGCACGAAAAGCCCCATTTAAAGAAGATCTTGTACGTCTTCTAAGGCAACAAGGAAGCAACGGGGTGTGCTACCCGACAACCAAATATACTGCCCCGACCTATTCGAACCCCGCCCAGTCGCCGACTAGAGATTCCGGGTCCGAAAAGATCGCAGCCTATCAGGCAGAGCCACACCAGCACGGCACCACCACGCCCGGCTGGGTTCTCGCGGTACCGTTTTTCCGCCTGGGGGAGGAATGTATGGGAATAAGTAGCAAGTACGACAGACTATAAAGTCTCCCTTCGCCTACCACGTCCGTTATTCATTTTTCTATAGGCCCCCCACGAGGGAAACAGGCAGCCGGATACTCAAATCTTAGCCACTCTCCCCCTTAACTCACCAGAAAAACGAGAAGGCAACAGCCGGACTCGTGGAAGATTTTCATGGTCGAGGGTGACTGTTTCGAGGCACGGAGTGAAACAGACAAAAGAGATGGACTCTTTCTCCCGGGTTCCGAGAAAAAATTCGCACGGCGGCAGACAAGTTCTACCGACAGACGGGGAAAACCGATCTCACTCGCCCTTCCACTACCAGCCTGTCTCACGCCGACCCATATATAACTTCCGAGTTTGAAGTGCAGCCGTGAGGGATGCTGGGCAATGTAGTTTTCTTCTGAATCGATTGGTTTACACTCGGAGGAGCAGCATCTGTGGCCGCCGGCGGAAGTAACTTTGCAGGACGTAGGAGGAAGTTCGCAATTTTAATTCCTGAAAACGTTGCTAGGTAAGTTTGTAAAGTTTGCTTTTAAGTTTCCTCATGTTTATGACAACGAGTGAGGGTGAGATTATTCTCTTAGCTGACAAAGAAAGAACGCCTTTAAATGTCTTTTGTAAAAAGTAGGACTAGAAAATAATAAACAGGCGGCGAGTGAACTGTATAAAAGAGGAGGATGTAAACTGACACATTTTCTGACTTATATTCAGAGGTCTATTTTAGTTACAAACACTCAGCGTTGGGGATTTGAGTTGTATGGTCATTCTTTCTTTGTATATAATCAACTTCATAATTTTTACTTCTGTTACAAATGCACTCAATTTGTGTCATTATAGGAACTGTTTTAATTGATGGTATCAAAGATAAAATTCTGTATATCTAAATTTTAGATTTATCCTGGAAATTAAGGACACATTGGTTTCATTTCATACTCTTCATCAATGTTATCTTTTTTCTATAGCTGCCAGTTACCATTTTTAAAATATGCTTAATGGAGACGAGAAATGTATTTGTAGGGATATTATTATTTCTTGTACCTATATTGGTATCAAATAAAAAAAGACTCAAGATGTTTTGCCCTGATAAAATTGAATAAAAACCATAAAAATGCAAGTTATGAACCTGATATGATGCTACCTCCTATGCTACAGGAAATAAACAGAATAATGCAATAAAGAAGCACATTAAAAAACAATTTAAGATTTTAAAGAAAGAGCTGAAGGACAATGTTTTGTGAGGACTTTTTTACATTCATAAAATATGTCAGATATTGTAGACAAACTTTTGGGGGCTAAGGACCAAGGAAAGCTTCATTTGGAGACAAAAATTAAAAATGATATAGATAGAAGGCATGCCTATTAGTAAGTTTTGTTGTGTTTACTATACAAAATAAGAATCTTTGGAGCCTTATTAAATGACTAATTAGCTGTTTTAGTTGCAAATTAGTAACATAGATTTTTAAAAAGGAAATAAATAATAAATGAGCTATTTAGTATTATTTAGTAATACTAAATAAAGCTATTTAGATAGCTTCTGCCAAACTAGCAGCTTGAAAACATGTAAAAATGCAAGTAGAAAAATAGGTGGAAAGGTAACAGCGCTCTGTGTGCCATAGGTGTCTAATCATGCCGGCCACATGACCATGGCAAGTCTTCGATCAGCGCTGGCTCTTTGGCTTTGAAACGGAGATGAGCACTGCACCTAGAGTTGGCTATGACTAGCACGCATGTGCGGGGAGAACCTTTACCTTTACTGTTTAGACATTAGTGACTGCTTAGTATTTTCCCATCATATGCAACCTATAGGAAATAAATCTATAGATTACCATTGTGAAAGATGTGGGAATATAGTTGTATTTAGAAGTGGAAAAATTGAGCTCTGGAAATCTAGCCCAGATAGTTGAAGCTTCTGCTCCTGTTTGTCTATAAACAAGAGGTTTTGGACTTCCGGTGGATCCGTGGGCTTCGAAAGACGAACTTTTGCAGTCTGCCAGCCCCAGGTTCGCTTAAAGCTGTCCTGACAGCTAAAATCAGCTGTTAGACGGCAGGAAACCTTCTCCCTCGGACGAAGAGGGAGGGGGTGAACCTTGGATCGAGGGCAGGGCTCCCCTAAGTCCCTGAATTTTATGCAGGAACTGAAAGGGTGAGAGCCCCCCCGATGAGATCCGGGAAAGCTCCGCGCCTGGGTCGCCTCTGCTAACGCAGAGCAAGAAGCCGCGACCACCTCCGTGCAAGGAATTTTCAACTATTATTTTTGTAATCAGATGGAGCAATTCTCAGAATTCCGAGCAAGTATTTTCTTTTCTGAACCTTAACTCTATTATTACAAACTTCTCCCTCAAAATGGCGGATAGCCTGGAGACAGGGAAGCGAAAGTGAAGCTTTGATCTATTCAAGTCCTTTGTTTGAAGTGAAAGTGTTTCAGCGGTGCTAAGTTCCCTTTCTCAAAAGAGGGAGACTTAGAGAAATGGCTCAAACACTAAAATCAACAGTCTTTATGGAATTACAATATATAATGTTGGACTTTTTCAAAGAAGCTCTTAGAGCGGCATTCTGGGAAATATTTCAAGAAATTTTTCATCTGGAAGTTTTTCCACTTGGAGGAGAAGCATGCGAGGATTTTAACTTGGTGAAGAAATCTATGGCAGCTGAGTCTGGTGAGATGGGAGAAAAAATAACTCAGGCTTTTTTGGATGTGGATGATCAAGTTCAGGAAATCTTGGACAGAGAGGAAATGCAGGATAAAACTTTTGAAATGCAGTATGGACTAAAGAAATTCCTCCCAAGGAGAAGTGGCCCGGAAATGTCTGTAAGAGGAATGGCATTACAGCTTGGATTAATATGCTTACAGACTGGCAAGAACTACCAGGTTGATCTTTGATATGCTACTCCATCTTTGAGGTTGTTTAGGTGGACTAAGAGAGCTGGCAACATTAACTTTTTGATGGAAGTTCTGAGGAAGTGGGAGGGATAAAGTCTGAATTGAGGGGGAATGGATTTTTTGGTATCATCAAAGTGTATTGGCTGTTATCAAAGTGCATTAATTGGTAGTTTTTCTCTCTCTTTTTCTTTTGGATGCATACTTATTATTTGAGGTAATTAACTTTAAAAGATTTCTGGTTGGAGTGACTATGATGGTTCTTAAAAGAGTTTGAATACACATGTTGTGATGCCTTTGATATAAGTTGTTTAGAATGTATCGAAGCTAAAATATTATGAATTATGTTGTGAGTACTCTTTGGGTTACTTAATGTTTTAAGAATGTGACTGAAGTTTATATAATTGGGTTTAAAGAAGATATGGAGAACAAAGTCAATTGACTGTTATCAAAGTGTATTAACTGGTAGTTTTTTCTTTTTCTTCCTTTTTTTGGATGTATAGCTAATATTTTAATTCATTATCAGATGTAAAATATTCAGGAAAACAGAATTGGAAGAGATTCAGGAAAATTGTGAAAATGTAAGACCCCAAAATAATAGAGTAGTAGAAGAAACTCAGATAAGAAATGGAAATATAAAGAAAACAACTGATGCGAACTACACAAATGATAACTTGGAAGAAGCAATATCAACAGAACTAGTACAGACCAGCACTGAAACAATCTATAGACTCACCTCCAAACAAGAAGAATTTAAAAAGAAGATTGTGGCATATGCAGAATTACCAGTAGAAAAACAAAGATTGCCAGCATTGAATATAGTGCCCCCAAAAGACTTTAGATCTGTAATTAAGAATGTGAATAAGATGCTTGCAAGGATTAAAATAACATTTATCAAACAGATCAAATCAGCTTGCCAAGAAATCCAGCAGTGGTTACAGAAGAAATGTATATTGAAATTAGTAAACCAAAAGCAAAATCATATTAAATCCCAAAGTGGAAGATCAGATTGGAGGCCAAATAAAGAAATTAAGATCAAATGCAAGTAATTTAAAGAACATGAAAGAGCAAAAATTGAAGAATGTAAGTCTAATAAAAAATATTAGCAACAGAAAAATTGAACAAGTTTTGGAAATCATAAACTAATAAATAATGGCAAAAGCTGGGAAAATTGAACACTATGAGGCATGATTCATCCAATTTAAACAAAGTCAGTTATTTCAATCAGGTAAGAGGCAATTCTACCAAAGTACAAATGGCAATAGCAATTCTGAACATGGAAAACAAAAAAAGAGAGAGGAAGCAATCTAGTTTTGGAAAGATCTATGGGAAACTCTATAATAAAAATGGTGGGTGGATAAAATAATATGAAGATGATTTAAGTAAAAGTCGAATGGAAGACCTAATTTTAACAGCAGAAATGGTTAAAAATTGAGTGAAAAGGATTAAGTACTGGATATTTCCAGAAAATGATCTATTCCATGGTTTTTGACTCAAATATCTGATTAGCTTCCATCCAAGTATACAATAGCTAAACACCTTAATGAAATATTGCATGAAGGAGACATTAATGAAATATTGCATGAAGGAGATTGTTTAATGAGTGGCAAAACTTACCTGATTCAAAAAGACTTGACAAAAGAGACAGCACCAGGAAACTATAGGCCAGTGATGGCGAACCTTTTAGAGATCCGAGTGTCCAAACTGCAACCCGAAAGCCACTTATGTATTGCAAAGCGCCAACACTGCAACACGCACTCAAACGCACCTCTCCCAGTGACACCCCTGCACCCCCGGTGATGCTCCCTACATCCCCTAGCAAATCCCCCCACCGCCTCGTGGCTGTTCGTGCCCCCCCATGGCTGTTGACGCTCCCTCCACACCCTCCCAATACTCATAAGCTGGCCGCCACCGCGATTACTTGGAGGGAAGGGAAGGGAGCCCTACATCCCTCTAAAGAATTTTTTTTTTTACTTTGCTGGCGCGAAGTGTGCATGCTGGCAGAAAGGGCTCTGAGTGCCGCCTCTGGCACGTGTGCCATATATTCGCCATCACTGCTATAGGCCAATGACATGCTTGCCTACAATGTTTAAGTACTCACAGGCATAATAGCAAACAACATGTTGAGATCCAATCAGTCAACTACTGGAATAAATCTCTCTAGTGTGGATTGATTTCTTTTAGTTCTGGAAAAAACACTTTTTTAAAAACCTAGAAGGCAGTTCTCAGAATGCCTGAGGCAGTTTATAATTACAAAATAAATAAAGGTAAGTTTTACATTTAAATACATAAAACATTTTAACGCTGAAGATTGGTGTAGTTATTTACATAACTTGAAAAGGACAGTTTAAATACACATACTATACATTTTATCTGGCAGGCAGGACAGAATATAGCTCACCCATTTTGCATTCACATTTCTTGTCGAAAAAAATTAAAAGAATATTTACCATTGTTAGAAAAGTCTCTAGTCTACCCTGATATAGTTCAGTTTAAATTATTTACAAAGAAGGATGAGAATTGTTAACTGAAATAATATCTTGACAGTGGCCAGCTCAGAAACAGCTTATTGGTCCAACCAGATCAGGTCTTGCAAATGTTCACAGATTCAGTATAGAAATCTGCAGGAGAAAAGCTTCTTCATGCATAATGATTTTTTAAATAGCTTCCATGTTGTCTTTTACCAGGGCTCACATAGTGATGCTACATGTATTGTCAGACAACCCCGAGTTAAAAAACAATTCTGAGCATTTGGAGCAGCGATAATAGGCAAAGAGGGGTCACTCTCCAGATCAGTGTTGAGGGTAAAAGGACAAAAGGTTTCAATATCCGAAGCATGATTCCCGAGGCAACAAGTTAAAATTATGACAGAGGTCAACTTACCCACGTAGTAAGGGCTTATTTTAGGGCACTGTGTAGCCAAGGTGAGACTGTCAAAGATATAATTTCAGCATTTGAATGGCCCAGAAAGTATTTTCTTTATTCCAGATGCTCAAGCAGAGTTCATACAGCTTAGACTGATTTCTAGTTTATTTGGCAACAAGAATAGTTATTTCAGAACAGTAGTACCTGGGCCAGGTGGCAGCTGGAGCAAATTCAGTTATGCACATGAAAAGTTTCCTCATTGAATTCATAGTGGTCTTCCATCCTGGATGCTTGGAGGACTTGAGGATGCCATTTGAAAGATTTTGTCAAAAGGCAGTATTTATCAAGCGACCTTGGAAAAAAGAGATGGTGTGAAATATTTCATGACTAGGTAGTATTAACTTGGGAAGGTTTACCTAAATAGCTTTGTAAGTGATATACTGTATTGATACTGCTCATATATACTGCAGTTTATGGAACTCAGGAAGTATGCTTTTTTCACGGCTGCTCTGTCAGAATCAGAATCAGAATTAATTTTTGCCATGTGTGTCAGGACACACAAGTAATTTGTCTTAAGTGCTCTAAACCACATAC
>JANHFO010004327.1:39440-50868 GCA_032468095.1 Pareas carinatus
AGATAGATAGATAGATAGATAGATAGATAGATAGATAGATAGATAGATAGATAGATAGATAGATAGATAGAATAACATAACATAATATATATGGATAGATGTAAGATAGATAATGAGAGAGAGACAGGAAGGATCTTGGGTTCTGTACATCTTTATAAGCAACTAAGATTTAGTTAGAAGAATAATGCCAACCCTTGTTCTCCATCTGTTTCATAGAACTGCTTGTAAAGGCTGTCTTTTTGTGTAAAATGCAGTGATCAGCTGCTGATCACAGCATTTAGGTCAAAATGCACTCTTTGCAGACAGTGTGGGGAAGCCTTAGGGTATTGCAAATGAACAGGCATTCAGTATGACCCCTTTCAGAGTGCATCAGCATTTCTGAAATAGCTAAGCAATGAGCATATTAATGATCACTGAAAGGAGGAAATCTTCACCCGGCTGGTAATAATATAATGTAAAACTGTGCTAGTGAAAAAAATATTTGGATAAACAATAAAAACTCAACAGATGTTGCTCAACTACAAATCCTAACACTATTTGACATATTCTAGTTGGGCAAATAGTGAAGAATGCTGGGAGTTGTAGTGCAATTATTTCTGGAGTTAGACGTTTCTCAGCAATGTTCTCCACCTTAATTCTCAATTCTTTTCTTGGGAGCAGTCATAATGTTGTTAGAATCTGTGAGACTGAAGCTTATGAATATGGACCCTTTCTTCAAAATTCTGTTAACATAGTTTTCTCTATTTTAGTAAAATCATTTACTGGGATTTAACAATGAAATTCTCTTACTGAGTAGGAGAAATTGTGTTAATTGGGGCATGCATGGGGATTGCTCTATTATTAGAAATAATAGACTTGTGATCACATCTTAGGCAATATTGGTAGTGAAAGATATAACCATTAACATATTTGAATAAAGACTGTATAAAGTGACAGGTTTTTTTTAAGCATTAAAGTAGCTGTATTCTTTGGAAAGGTCATTGGAAGCTTCCAAACAGACAAATGGACAAAAAGTAAGGAAAGAGTTTTGCAAAAGAAATGCTGAGTTTATGGAGCTGATCAGTTATATTTAAGGAAGGTTGTTTGATTAATTAGTGAAGGTGATTTATGTTTTTTTCTGGTTCAGTACAACACATAGGAGGATGGGCCTATAACTGCAGGTCTAGAGTCAGTTGAAATTGTGCAATGTCTAAAATAAACTATTCTAGACAAAGTGCATGGAATAAATATCAAAGAAAAATTAACTAAGCACATAGAGCAGTTTTTCTCAAACTCCCAGAACTGAAGTCCACAGAGTTGAATTCCAACATCTTAAAGTTGCCAGGTTTGAGAAACATGGCAGAGAGGAACAAGCTTAGTTGACTAAGAATCAGCATGGTTACAAGGGCAAATCCTATCCATCCCAACCTTATGCAGTTATTTGAGTAGGCATGTAGATGAGGACATCTGATCAACATTGTATGTTTGGATTTTCAGACAAAGTTCATTTGACAAAAGATTTCAAATAAACCTGGAGGTCATGGAATAAAAAGGCCTGTCTTTCTATATTTCCTATGTTTTTCAATTATAAGTTGAATTTAAAATTCAAAAAATTGAAAATCGATGCAAAGAGTAGGAACAAATTGGCAAGTTTCTCAGAAGAGAAAGAGGTCAGGTCCCTCAAATTTCTTTGGTCAGACATTATTTTACTTATTCATAAATTATCTTTGCAGATGTTACCCAGCTCCTGAAAGTGGTGAAAACTGAGTTATTATGAAGAATTTTAAATATCTTGAATTTAAACGGTCAACCAAAGGCCCAAAGTGGTTCTTTTTAAGTAAATGTTAAATTATATATGTTGAAACAAAAGTTTTAACTTCTTAAACATGTTGATGGGATTTGAATTTTCTGTAACAAATCAGGGAAGGGAATTCTAGAGTCATAATTCCAAATTCAGAGCTGATTTCAAAAGCAGAGAGATCAATTTCTAGGAGCTGACAAGTTCCAGCTGAAGAATACTTTGATCACGCAAGGAATATAAAGACGAGTCTAGATTCCCATGTAGGTTGCTCCAAACAATTTTCAACCTAACTAGTTCCTGCTTTTGTCTTTCTCAATTCTGATCCTGAAATTATGACTTGAATTTGCTTTTCTTTTTCCTCTCATGTCCATAAATGCTAACTGTTTTAAGACTTGGGAAAGGCTTGACCCCTTTTCCTACACCCCCTTCTTGTTGGACTGATATCTAGACTTATAGAACTGTACAAACAATGCTTGCCCTGAGATAGAACACACAAGACATGATGGCCACTAACTTGAATGACTTTAAAAATAAACTAGATAAATATATGGAAGAAAAATCTATTTGTCTTAAAGGCCTCATATTGGGATAAGGATTCCTTCTAATACCAGATATATTTGGTACAGGGATGTTTTGAGGTATATTTCTCCAAATCCTATTTGTGAGCATCATAAAAAGTTTCTTGTTAGTTATTTTGAGAACATGCTGCACTAAAATATGCCTTGGATTACTCCAGCAGGGCCATTCCTATGTACCTATTGAATGATCATATAATTGTTGCAAAGGCTGGCCCTACATTTTGCCTATATGAGTGTTTCTTTTTTGCTGGCAGTCCCAGGATAAGTGTTATCTGATTCTTATTGCAGACTGATAGGATCCAGCTATCTGTGTCATGAGCTAAGTTTACTCCAAGAACAAATAAATACATTAAGATTGACTTGAAGCTGTGTTTCCAAAAATTCTTCAAAAATGAATATTTAACTTTGTGCTTGATTAAAAATAATCTCTGATAATATCTGAGCAGCAGTTTAAGTTACAAGGAAGTTGAGGAAACAAAGAAGTTAACCACAACTAAACTTTGTGAACTGATCAAGAAAGCAAACAATGTAGTTGTGTAACATTTGTCTTCTTCCAAAAAACCACCCCACCTTTTCTCATGAGCTTTTCACTCTTATGTTTCAAGTATCTTTCTGTAATGAAATATTAGTACTTGAAATAATAGGTAGTTTTTCTGACTGGCGAAATTATTATATCTCAAAGGTTTTGCAGCGGCTTCTGTAAACATACCTACCTGAAACCTGTTCTATATGTCAAACTGTCTTTGTACAAAACAACTACACAGCATGACCTGCCACTAGGGCATTACAGATTACCAACAGAGAAATTTATTAGTGGTAAGCAGGTGAACAAGATAGAGATGGCCAAGCACCATACAGAACAAGACAATATGCAGTGGTATATTGCACAGGTCTGCTTCATCATGATTATAATAGATTGTACAG
The DNA here is from genome assembly GCA_032468095.1 of Pareas carinatus. NCBI lineage: Eukaryota > Metazoa > Chordata > Lepidosauria > Squamata > Pareidae > Pareas > Pareas carinatus. The sequence goes on from JANHFO010004327.1 coordinate 42,723, forward strand.
TACCAGCAACTTATACATTTGCTTGTTTGGACTGCAAAGCCAAGAAGAACTGATTCTAGATAGAACATGGACTAGAGACCTTTGGGAGAGATCAGGACTATAGGCCAGACTGAGAGTTGAAAAAACATCCTAGAAGAAACCATTTTTGTTCCCCAACCCCCCCTCCCTACATGCTCATGCCCATAAGGACCTCAGTAGTCAAGCCTGACTCAAAAGAGACAAGACGTTGCTTGTTGTGGGGTTTAAAAAACATGACATTTTGTTGTGTCATAACCAGTTTTAAGGGCTTTTCTTACTGTGAGCATGCCATGAATGCTAAGCTGATTGAAGAAACTTCAATATTTTTCCTGGAAAATCTTATTATTTCCACTGAATACTTTACATGTGTTCATGTTTTTACTTTTGTAACTTTAAAGGATTCTGCTTAAATGGAATGGTGGATGAGGATGAAGAAAGCAATCACTGTAATACAACCAGCAAATGGAATTTGATGCAATTTCCTTTGGGACTAAAATTGAATTCCTAATATAATAGAATGGTATTAGTTACTCCTTGAATAAATGTTAGGTCAGAATTTTCCAGTAGAATGGATGCCAAAAATATAAATCTAGAGTTGGGATAATTCAGAAATTATCTTAAAAGTGAAAGAATTTGACATAGTGGTATCGTAAAATCATAGAATTAGAAGGAACATCATGGCTATCTAGTCCAGGAGTAGGTAGTGGGTCATGACCCACTACTGGGTTGTGACCTATTTGCAACTGGGCCACACAAACGATGGACTGGCACACGTGCATACGGACGAACAGCTCAACTTGCACAGGTTGAGTTGCCACGCATGCCCTCCCTGGCCTGCCACTCATGCCGGTTGAGCTGTGCATGTGTGTGTGCCAACCTGCTGCTCACGCAACCCAGTTCCCCTTTTCCTCTCCCCCGCCAGGCCACAAAGATGGGGGACCACTGATCTAGTCCAAATGCCTGCTTTATTTATAATCTACTAAAGCATCTCTAACAGAAGATCAGTCAGCCTCTATTTAAGGTCTGGTTGGCCATATTTTGCCATTTTAAAGACTAACACCCGCACATTCGGCTGTGCCAGGAAAATAATTGACAGTCATTCCAGATTCTTTGCTGTGAGTGTCAATTGGTCATTGCATCTTGCCATAGTTAGCAGGTGGCTGACCGTTTTGCATCATTTGTAACTGGAACTCAAGGCAATGTACATAGTATTCCATCTTCCCAAATCTGTTTTATAACAAGAACATTTTAAGGTAGTCTACACTGAGAAAGCATGACTGACCAAAATCATTTAATGAACTTCCATGGTTGAAGTGTAGGCTTGAGTCTAGGTTTCCTCGTCCTAGTCTAAGACTTTCACTGCTACAGGTAGTCTGTCATTTACAACCTCAATTGTAAATTGTTCAGAATTTCAATCTGTATGGGGGGGCACAGATAGGGAAAATTCCTCAGCACGCTGATGGAAAAGATCTCAATCCAGCATTCCTTCCATTGATATTCTGAGGAAGCCATCTGAGAAGATTGCAAATGATGATCACGTGATCTCAAAGCACCGGGCAACTGATCATAATTGTGGACAGTTGTCAAGTCCCCAAAATACAGTCATATAACCTGAGGGCATGACAGCTGGATGAGCTTTCCAGGCCACAAAGCACCAATTCTGAGGTTGTTATGACTGCATACAGTAATTAAACTAACAATTATTAAAAGATTGGTTATAAGTTGAGAATTACCTGTACCTATTGCAGTGGGGGTGCCTTTGTTGAGTTTAATTACTAGAAGTCAGAATTAACATCAACTTTGGTCTATTACTACTTGCAGGTTGAGTTTATTTTCTAGTTACTTCCCTAAGGTTTGAAAGACAAAATAGATTAAACTTGGAGCTCTTCCAAAGGGTCATGTTTTTATCTATTATAAATAACAGAACAAAATAGCTTCTAATTGAAATGAGTTTTATAATTGTTCTACATAATATATACCAATTTTATTGCATTTTACATTCTGAAACTTGACAGGTAGTGTCTAGTTTAGGGAATGCCAGTTGGTAACGTATGATAAGCATCATATATACAGACTTTTAGACTCCTAAATTATCTAGTACAGTGAATAGTATCACCTAAGTAACCCAGCAGAATTGTATTAAAGTAAAATATATTCATTGTATAGAAAGTGGCTCATTTTGTTATTTGATGTTACGTATCTGTCCACTATTATACAAAGTTAGGTTAGTTACTGTTGGTTCAACCCTATTGGTATATATATAATATTTATTTTTTGCCTCTGTGTGTACGCTAGTTTACACTATCAGAAATCCTGCCTATTGATATGTACGTTATTACATAGTAAAAATCAGGGCCTTGCAGTATTGTATATTATGACATAATTTTGTAACCAGCTAAATGCCTCTTAATCTTTATGCAGGACTAATTGGTGGGGGGAAGCGACAATGAAGGAAATACATCAATTCAAAGATGAACTCTGTTTACCTGTGCATTCCATGATGAAACATAACTTCCTTTTTACTAAAGATAAGCTTTTTATTATCTTAAATATTCAAACTGACATAATATGTTACTGCCCTTACCGTTCAATGGATTAAAGGGAATATCATGCTATCAGCAAAGGGATTTGTGTTGCAGTTTTGATGAGATATTAATAGTTTCAAAATTGTATTGAATTCAGGAAAAATTGGTGAATCTATTATTATTAGCAAGAATTGGACATACTGGGAACACACTCTGGCCTGTCATAAACCAGGGAAATGGTACTTCACACTTCTGGGAAATGATGAAAAAGAGTTTGGTATTTTAATCAAATATAGCAAATTGTAAGAGTAACTTAAGCTTTTCATTAAATTTACAAGATGTGTAAGCATTTCTAGGTATGTGTCTAACTGCATTTAAATTGGTGGAAAATCTTGTCTTGGAAAAGTTGTTTCCTCGATTGTGTTCATATTTCAAAAAATAATAAAACTTATATTAAAAATATAACATAACATCTGAAATAATATCTCTTTTTAAGTTTGACAGATTAGAACCATGGAAATGATACAGATTTTAAAGGATTTCTTTTTCCTTTGCTGCCCAGTCCCTTTGTTTTTCCAGTACCACTTAGATATGGGGAAGATTCAGATTTGTAGATAAAACTAAATTAAGATAGCTTGTGTTTGAAAAATAAAAATAAAATTCCAAATGTTCATGAGTTAGAGAGACAAACTGAAAGAAATAAGAGAAAATTTAAAAGAATGTAATGCAATTTTCTTCACTTAAGGAATAAAGTAAATGCAAAGGTGCATAGGTGCCTGTTAAGAGACAGCTTACTTGGTAATAGTATCTCTGAGAAAAGTCACAGTACAGTGATTACATTATAGATCGAATATAAAAGTGTGTGATATGGATGCAATAAAGGCAGATGCCTTAGGCTGCATAAACACAATTTGTTTCCAAATCATCAAAAGTAATTCTACTTCACTCTGCATTTATTCTGCATTACTACTTTTAAAATAGTTTCATTGGTTATCAGTCAGTTTCTGAGCCTATTTCAAAGTATGGGGCAGTCATGAATCTATCTGGTAAAAACATTATGAGAAGGCCTGCTGATAACTCTTCCCTCCATTCTTCCTCATTCCTTCTAATGGTAGACTTATGCACCATTAGACTTATCAATAGTGGCGAGAGCTACATTAGGTCATGTAATAACATTCTTTCAGCATCTTAAGTTCTGCTCTTGAACTGAACTTGCTGAGAGATCTGACCTCTCAGATCTTTTGGGGAACAAAAATGGTTTCTTGCCCACTTATAGATAATCTGGATAACCGAATGATTGATATCCAATTGTTTGGCAATCCCTTTAAATCCCTTTCCAGACTCGATTGGCAATGGAGTACCCCAGACCTGTGGTGCTGAAGCCTTGCCTAGAAATGGGGTTTGAATGGCTCAGGGGTTCATGGCCAGTATGTCAGCCATGGGCCTATCCCAGGTCATCCAGAGCTCGACATAGGACAGTGGTCACACAACAGGTTTGGTGTTCTGTTGCAGTTGGGGGAACTTTTGGTCATGGTCAGATTGCACTGTGATTACTATAGGATGCTCTGACATCTCTATCCGTTACAGGAAGGCTGGGCCTATTTCCTATTGTTTGACACAATATCATGGCATTGTTGCTGTGGTGTTGGTTTATTTGTGTATCACTTTTTGTGTATGATTGGTATACTCTTGCTATTATATTTTTTTTCAAACTAGTAGAAAAGCTTCCTTTGCTCTGGTCTCTTTACATGACCTTACAGGTTAGATTTGTGGAGTTCCCCACACTCCAGAAGGGATTTGTAGAGAACACCATTGAGTATGATTCACTGATGGGTGCTATACAATTAGTGGATGAACACAACTGAATAGAATCCAACTTGTCTTGGAGAAATTACGATACCGACCATAATAGTTATAGTTATATATGTAAATTAGTTTTTTTAATTAAATGTGTATATCATTTTCACCTCCATTTAGACCAATATTGTTTGCAGTTCTTTAGAACTGCAGAGATGCAATGTTACTATATCATATCTAATACATGACAGACCACTGTTATAATTTTGAAAAAATACGATTTTGTTTCAGAAAAGTTACCAATTTAAAATACTTAAGTTTTATTCCTCTGCAGCTGTCCTTTGGGTGAACAGCTATATATAAATTAAAATAGTTTCATTAAAAACAATTGAAAAGTGATGTAGGATCACGCTTCAAGCAGTTAAAGTAGCAAATATTAACCTAAAGCCTTTATTTATGTAAAAACTGTGTTTTGTTTACAATAAAATACATTCAATATGATTTTGGAAAATTTCTCTCCAAAAATTGGCTCCCTGCTGCAAGAGCACTTTGTTTGGACTGTAGCTACTCCTGCCTCCAAAAACCTAGAGAAAGTCTCATCTTCAATCTTAATGATTCAAAAGGCTCATATTAATACTGTTAAGGATTTATAAACAAGCATCTACTCAGGGATATATACTTTGGTAAATCTGCAATCATACTGCTTCAATTTCTGTGTAGCATCTTTACTTATTTAACACATCTCATTTTTGTGATAGCGGTAATATATTCCTATCTTCAGAGGATGATACAAATTGTTTCTACACATTTTGGCATAGTGTGCTACACACACATTGTAACCCAGTCAGTGTTTTTATTAAAGAGGCAGTTGATGACAATCATTTTGGAAAGAGCAGAGTTTAGAGCTGTTGTACATAAACAGGTTTTAAGTAATATATGTTCTTATTATTTTTCATCATTAATATAAAACATTTTCTCAACATTCTAATACTGTATTAGCTTCTGTAAATGGGAATATATTTTCCTCTCTTCCAAAGGTATAGGAATTTTTTATTTTTTTTCAACAACAAACAACTCAAAAAACAAAATAAAAATAAAACACAATGTGCTTCAATAAATCAGTTAAAAACAGTCACCTAGAATTACATTTTAAACTATCTCAATCATCAATATCACATTTACTAATACAATTCCACACCTACTCCTTCCATCTCTTGTCTAACCATTTATAAAAATAATTCCATGTCTTAAAGTGTACAGTATGTTCTTTATCTTTCAACAATAATGTTAACCCAACCCTTTCTGCACATTCTAAATTTTTTCTAATTATTTCTTCATCTTGTACCAGTTCTTCATTCTTCCAGTTTTGTGCAAAAACAATCCTAGCTGCTGTGAGTACGTGCACAATCAAATATAGATAGTGCTTATTAAAATTTTCTGGTACGATACCTAACATGAACATGTCCAGTTTAAAATTTATTTGTATTTTTGTCATTTCCTGCAACCGTTTGTGTCTTCTTTTCCAATATTTTTAGCATATGTACACCACATATGATAAGTACCTTTTTCGTTCTTGCACTTCCAACATCTGTCAGACATTTCTTTGCACATTTTAGAATATTTTCCTCTCTTCTGTATGCTTCTTATTTCATAAAATTAAAATGATATTTTGCACTACTGTTCCAGTGCACATGTTACTCCGTACTAGTTACATTGTTAGGCTATTTAATAACTTTCCTTAAAAAAAAATTAAGCTGAAAGAATGTATGTTTTTGACCCCCAAATACCGTGTTTCCCCGAAACTACGACATTATCTTATATTAATTTTTGCTCCCAAAGATGCACTAGGTCTTATTTTCAGAGGATGTCTTGTTTTTCCACTGAGGCCGCCCAGAACCGGAAGTCTGAGACGTCGCACTGCCTGTCTGCTCTGGCTGGGCTGGAGGGGAGGCCTTATTATCGGGGAGGTCTTATTTTCGGGGGATGCCTTATATTTCAGCGAGAGGCAAAACTGTCAGTAGGTCTTATTTTTGGAGGATGTCTTATTTTCGGGGAAACGGGGTATCTTCTCCGTCACAGGGGGGGTGCTACTCTTAAGAAAATCTCTTCCCCCCCACTCATTTGCTGCATTAGTGACTTTCCAAGTTGAAACAACATCAGCATTGGCATCCAGCCTTGCCTTCATTTGTGTAGGTAAAATTCTTAGCCATATATAAACCTCCGAAGCGATAGATCTAGCTGTCCCCATTGACTTGATGATCATGACAGCACAATTTAGTTACGACGGCACCAGATCATCCATCTTTGCAATGTAGCGTAAACACAACCGGCCCCGTTGGAAGGAGGGAGAGTTGTCCCAGCGACTCTGGGTTCAAACCCTGAAAGCCTCCAGAGAGATGTTGGGAAGGGGAGTTTCAATTGGGAAGAGAAATATCAGAGACCTAATAGCATACGGCGCCTTGAGTCTCTTTGTTTATTAGCATTAGGCTGCCTACGCTAATGGCAGAGCGAACGTTCGTTCTGAACTCTAGCATCTGCTTGGAGCACCCGATCTTCACTTCGAAAACTGATCTAAGCTCACTCATGCAGATAAACGCCAGCTATCTAAGCAGGTGGCTGCAGAAGAAACCAAGTGTCTCGGCTCTCCAAGTTCCCCTGATGAACTTCGGTGCAATGGTCATTCATATTTAGATAACTCTATTCCCCTGGGCAGAGCCAACACAGGACGCAACTATATCTAATGTCTCCTTTCTATCTCATAGGAGAAGAAGAAACAAAGCAAACCAACCACCGACGAACCGGGCACTGCACGTGCACGAGCCAGAAAGAGGGCTGTGAAAATAATTATGGACGCCTCACACCCTGGACATTGTCTGTTTCTTCTCTCCGGGTATAGACACAGGGACGGTTTCTTCCCCCCCATGCCGTCGCTCTGCTAAACAACTAGCTTCCACAACACTGTTAAATTATCTAGTAGGAATATATCATTATTACTCTTCTCATCTTCCCTATTACTTATTACCTATTCTCTTACTTGTATGACAATTGACTTGTTGCTTGCATCTTAAAATATAGAATAGTTGTGTCCTTTAGTATCCTAGTTTGACTCGTAGATTGATTATTAGCATTCTTCTATGACTGTTCAAATATAGACTGTCCCGAAACTATAAAAATAATAATAATAATAGTATGGCATGATGAATGTGTTTTGTGACATGCTTTGTCACAAATGTGTTGACATGTGACATGATGAAATGTTTTGTGACATGATCATTGTACTTTATAACATGATGACACGATGAATGAACTTTATGGTTATGAATGTATTTTATGATCAGAATCACAGTTTGTCCATTGCACCTAATACGCACATGACACGATGAATGTACTTTATGATTATTAATGTATCTTACAATTGTAATCACAGTTTGTCAATTGTAGCCTGTATGTACGTATAGAGCATGTACACCGGAGACAAATTCTTTGTATGTCCAGACCCACTTGGCGAAATAAATTCTAATTCAAAGTAATCTGAGATTCTGATGCTGATTCTGATTCTGATTCTGATTCTGATTCTGATTCTGATCCTGATCCTGATCCCGATTCTGATTCTTCACGATTGTCAGCAAGTTACAGAATCAGGGAAAAAAAGCTACTACCAAAAAATTCTAATATAATCCTGGGTTTTATAAACAGAGGCATGGAAACAAAACCATGTGAAGTATTAGTACCACTTGATAAATTCTTAGTAAGGGCACACCTGGAATACTTCATCCAATTTTGGTCACCACATTACCAAAGAAACC
>JANHFO010004327.1:50968-61000 GCA_032468095.1 Pareas carinatus
GGAGGGGAGGCCTTATTATCGGGGAGGTCTTATTTTCGGGGGATGCCTTATATTTCAGCGAGAGGCAAAACTGTAAGCAGGTCTTATTATCGGAGGATGTCTTACTTTCAGGGAAACAGGGTAGTGTGCAAACTCTGATTAGAAAAGTAGATTCCCATGATGAATTAAAGATGGAAAATCTATAGAGTCAGGGTGTTTTAAAACTCTAGTTAGCGTTTTGTGGAAGAATATATTTATTCCTTTTTCCATTGAAGAGAAATCCAGCTCTGAACAGATTCATCTTGCTCCAGTTAGCTTTGAAGAACTTGATAATGAGTTTGCAGTACAAGTTGGCTTTTTCAATTTTCTGCAGAGAACGTCTGTGTTATTCTTTGTTCCCTTGTAATCAGTACCCACTACCCACTCCTGAACTAAATAGCCACGATGTTCCTTCTAATTCTATGATTTTATGATATCACTATGTCAAATTCTTTCACTTTTAGTTTGCATCATTCTTTACAACTTCATTGTGTAATTGCATAAAATATCTTGTATATAAGTTACTGCTCTCCTTCATGCAAAAGGCAGCTCTCAGGAGACACTGTTTTGCTTCCATCAAAGCCTCCATGGAATTAGACAGGTAACTGTGTTGAGTTTTTAAACATAGTTTGTGTTTAATTTCACTTTACAATTTTGGCCTGTTTTTACTATTGAGAAAGTGGCTGTCTTACTTCAGAGGAGATAAGTGGATTTAAGTTTTAATAGCTTGTCAGTATGACTTCTTGTTTCATTTATTAGATTGCAATTTATGAGGCCTAGTCTTTCAGAGAGTTAAAAGGAATTGTCAGCTTCTTTACTTACCTTCATTACTACATTTCCTCAAAATAGTAATAAAAGAGAATTTATATGGAATTGAAATTATTGTAGTTTTGGTACATCAAAAGCTGTACTTTACTGACTAGATCCATTGCTGTATGTGCACAATTTAGTATGTATCAAATTGTTCCCACAGTTCAGAATCTCACATAATCCGGTATCCAAAATTACAAAATGATATTTTGATTTTATAGATAAATAGCTGGGGTTTTGTTGATAGTGTATGGTAATCCGCAGAATCTTTTTTTAACTTTTATTTTGTTGTATTCAAAAGATTAAAATCCGAAATCCAAAAGAAAAAAATTGAACAGGGACTGAATAATTCAGAGTCTTTAACGTCAAAATTTGAGGTGAGATGTAGACTGTTACCCTTTTTTGTAGAAGGAACATTTTAGGATTTAAACAAATACTATCTGTCATAATAAATAAACTGGTGAGATAGAAACAAACCCTTTAGGACCAGGGATGTTTGGCAACCATGCTCTAGAGAGTGATCACTATCAGCTCCTTCTCTTGAGCAGTTCCTCTTGATGAGGCTGCAAATTCAGAAAAGCTGAGCAATAAATCCACTTTGAAATATTGGCTGGGGTTTTGAATGCAACCCAGTAACATGTCTGAGTGGTGATATGAATTCAAAGATTTCAGGGGCCAAATAAAATAGAGCTGCCTTTAAAAGCCATGCAGACAAAGCCTTCGAAGAAGACGGTGAGTCGGAAAAAACCTAATCAAACAGTTAAAAAAAATAAAAGTCAGGTGGCTTGCCATGTGCTGTTATGTCACTTTAATGTTGTTTTTAAGAGTAAATAATTTTTGCTATATTGTCTTTGCTTGTTCATCTCAGTTTCCTGAATCAAAAGTGTAGCTGCTGATATTCCAATCAAAAAAGTATGTTTCAGGTGAATTTTCTTTCCAAGACCTGAAAAATCTACACATGCTTCCCTATCCTTATGGATAATGCTATGAATAGAAACCAATGTTAGGAATAAATGTATAGTGTTTGGAGCAATAATTGCCCCGATTTGAGTATAAAGATGATCAAGTTGAAAAAAGGCCCTGTGGACTGATCTCCTTAAACATTTGCTATATTGATTATATAAATTTTGCATAGGCTAACAATCATTCAGCAACATGCAATCATACAAATTCTAACAAATGTAGATGCTTGTAGGGAATATTGGGAGAGTAGATAGGAATAAGTATAATTAACTTATAAAATATTTGTGAATTTTTTTTTGCTTTGTTGAAAACTCCAGTGTATTGAACCCTGATTCGTAGAACTTTGAGTTATCCTCACTGATTACTAGCAGCTTTGCAGCGGTTTCCCAGCCCTGTTCTGGAGTTGACCTGTGACATTTGCATGGAAGACACATACTTTGATTCTGTCATAGTCTTATATCCTCAAACCCCCTAATGCAGAAGTAGATGTAGATAGATTTGAAAATGAATATTAGCAGCCAAGTGACTTGCATTTACATTTCTTTTCTGCTTATCAAAAGGGAAAAAAATCTGGTCAGTAAAAGTACTAAAGCTTTAAAACAATCCATGTTTTGTTATCTCCAGTTATTGTTTCTTTTTCTGTACTTTCTTTTTGAAATATTGCAGAAGACACAATACTGCCATTTTCATTGATAGAATAGTTTCATTCCCTGTAAGTGCCTGAAGTTGTTAATATAAGAAGGCTTGTTATATTAAGTATTACATTCATGAATAATTAATAACTACGAGCCGATACAGCATTGCCTTTCTCAGGAATCATTTCATTTCTCTTCTTGCTGTTTCATAGTGTACTGCTTGTGAGGTTTGTTTCTTCTTCTGGGATTAAAATGTCTTTGGAAAGAAATACATCTTGCATTAGGTTAACACTTGGCTAAAAGCTCTAGTTACTGTATTCTGGAGTATTTTAGCAAAGTCTCTCAAAAGAAATCTCTTTTCCAGCCATGGTCTTGAACACTGTCCATTTTTCCTAGAATAGGATATATTTCACCGAGTCTGCTCATTTTTCATTCCTAACGTATGTTTAAACAATAAAGTAATTTCTACTTTAGTCATTACTTATTCCGAAGATTGTCTCTTCACAAGCAGATTTTCTGGAGAGATGTGAGAACCAAGATATGTATTCAAGTATGTGTTAGTTATATCACTTTTCATGGAAGCATGAATGTGTTACTACTATCTGAGACCTTGCTTATTAATTAGACTGGTGCTCATTAGAATATGATGCTTTTTTAAAAACCTAAATTTTAGGTGTTATCCTGAGAGCCATAGGTGAAAACTACATCTAGGAGAGTGATGAAATCCCATGCAGGTGATTGAGTGGCTAGTGGAAAAAGGATAGAACAGTTCATTCTTTCCTGGATAGAAGAGAAATGAAATACTTTGTAATATACTGGCCTTGATGTTTATAAATAAACAGCTGCTAGGATACTTAATGCCTCTCACTGGAAATAACACTCAATTCCTTCATTTGAGAACTGGCAGATTAAGATCTGGGAATATGCATCAATGTCAAATATCACTTCACATCTAAAAAAATTAGCTTTGATTTAATGTTAAAAGCATTCATGGATTATAATTCTGCACATGTAATTCTGCCATATTCAAAATTTGGATATTTCTTTAACAAGATCAAAGAAATCATATTCTCTTTGATTAGTCATAAAGATAAGAATGGACTGTTTCAGATCAGTTAGAAATTATTATTTTTATTATTTTGCTGAATAATTCATATGATTTTGACTGGGTTTTTGTTATTGTTGTTAAACACTGACTTGATTCTAATCATAGTTTTTCAAGGTGCAGACTGAATGATTATTATATATTGTTTGGTTTTAATGTTACTACTTGAAAATAAGAAAGGAATGCTTTTCCCTTTTCCTTAACATTTGGGAAATTCTTATCTAATGTTTATAGTTTGTAAATAACTTTTCTTTTCTCTGTTTTAATTCTGAATATTTTTAAAAATATAAATATAATTGTTAAAGGTAATCAGGGTAATCAGAAGAGAAGTTAAAGGACGGTGACCTGATGTCAATTTAGTATTGTAGTTCACTATTTTTTTTCTGCCAGACTCAGTAGGATTACATTCTTTTGCAGGATATTAATTTTCAATGGGCTTAGTTACATGACTGCTTATTTACTTCATATCTATTCCTTTGGCAAAAGTGAAGAAGTAGTATCCCATCTTTGACACAAATGTCAAATACCTTCCCTCCCCGACAATAAGAACTACCCTGAAAATAAGTCCTAATATGATTTTTCAGATTTTACTGAAAATACATCCATTGCAACTAGAGATAGAGCAACGAAAATAAGCTATACCCTGAAAATAAGCCCTAGTATGTATTTGGGAGCAAAAATTAATATTAGACCCGGTCTTATTTTCAGGGAAACGCAGTATAAAAGTATTTGATGCTTGAGTGGACTACTCTCCTTTGTCTCACACTACTATGATATGTGAATGCTTTCCTTTTATTTGGCAAAGTGCGAATACATTAACAAAAGATAACCTTCTCAGCTACTGAAATAGAAGATTGTTCCCCCCCAAAAAAGAAGAGGTAACAGAACATGGATAGCAATAGCCAGGAAAATGAAGCAGGGAAGAGTTGTTTCTATCTCTGTGCTTTGTCACACAAATGTGCTCAGGCTATTGGCAGTTATTGCTTTCTATCTTAGCTTTTCCAGTCATAGATAACAGACATTTATTTTCTGTCTGCTAAAAGGCAGACTAGGAAAGTATTCAGAAAGCACTCTCATTTAGCAATCATGCCACTGATAGCCATAAAATTGCAAGGCTATATGTCTATGCTATGTTAAATAAGATTTGCTACACTGCTCTAAATTGCAAGTTAACATTTCCTATACGGATTTTATTATCACTGATGTCTACAATTAAAATATATTTCATCTTACTTTAAATTGTATATAGGGAAAATGAATGGCATTCATAAATAAGACTAGGCCATGTTGCATCCATGCAAGGGGACATTATTTCAAGTGCGGGAGTTATATTTTCACATCTTGGTCGTTCTTTGTGGTATCCAAATTTTTTTCTAGCTCATTGGAACAAATTTGGGGTCTTTCTGGACTAGGACAAATTCATTCTACTGGTAAATTCTGTTTTGCAAATTGATTGCCGCCACACGATCTATACAACTTATTGAAAGTATGCAGTAAACATCAAGAGAGTAAAACAATTGCAAAGCAAAATGGACTGGTCACATAGCAAGGAGAATGGATGGAAGGTGGACCAAGGCAGTCATAGAATGGATTCCATTTAATAAAAAAACACACATAGAAGGCATAAAACAAGATGGATCGACAACATCAGGAAGTATTGCGAGTCCAATTGGCAAAAGAAAGCTCAGTGGATAGACACTTTAAAGTGAGAAGTTTGGGAATAGAATGAGAAAGTTTTGGGATAGCAGATTGGAAATCATAACAGTTTTTGAAATGGCAGACAATGAACAGTTAATGGTAGAAAAGATATGTGCCCTTTTTCAGAAAAGAAAGTAAGGGTTGTTTTAGGAAGAGAAAAGTTGGAATCAGGCACTCACTGGTTCAAGTGAACAACAAGAAGTGTTTTCCTTTTAATGGCAGGGAAAAGACTTTTTTTCTTTTTCTAAAGAATAAAATGTTTACAAAAGATTTTGTATTCTCAGTACACATACCACATGCTCATTCCGAGCTTTCCTCCATTTTGGTATGCATAATATGTTACCTCATTAGATTGTTGTCAGGACAGATTGCATATATAGAATTTAATTTATGTCAACAAGGTCCCATGTGCCAAAAGAACTTGACTCTTCTCCCACTCACTGGAATTCCTTTATTTTCTGCTAGATTAACTATATTTCTATTATTCCATGATCAGTTTTTAACAACAGTGACTATTTCTCTTCTGCGATAAAATACTCTGCATTGATTCATTATTACTAACATCATAGTCTGTGGACTTGTGATAAAAGTTTCAGTATGTTTTAAGCGGTGGTTGCTAACACATAATCCATGAAGTTTCATAACATGGTATAATGGTAAAATTCAAGGACATATGAACAAATATTAATAAATATATATTTAAATACTGAACTCATTTTATTAGGAAATTCTTCTTCCATGTCCAGATCAAAGTTTAGACTGCCACAATGAAGCCACCTTCTTGGCTTTGTCGTTGGACAAAAATAAGTCATGGTTTTTAGTAGTTATCAACATACCAGCAGATGGACCAGGTTCTGTGTCTCTCCATATTCACACAGCGTATTGTTATCTGCTAACAGCCTCCACTTGAGCATATCGATTTTACACTTAGGCACTCCAACCCTCAGCCTATTAAGGCTGAAATTATATGAGATTATGAAAAAGATTAGTCAGGAAAATTGAAGTCCCGATACCTTGGTTTGCTGATCTCAGGGACACTGAAAAAGGAACAAGGAGAATTTAGTGTCTTTGTTTTTCTGCCCAGCATATTGAAAATTAGAGATATTCATACTTTCCCCAAAAAAAATGTGGGGCTGTATTTATCTTTTGGGAACTACACTTTACCTTGACTGTAGATCAAGGTTAAAAAAATTAATAAATACTCAGTGTGATTCATGTGATTATCTTTCAGTTAAATTTTAAAAATTATCACCTTTCATATTAACATTTAACCTTGGACAATATTTGAGAACCAGAGCTTTGGCTTGGGACTGAGGAGAGAGAGGCTTAATTGAAAATGCCACAGTTATAATTCTACTTTAGTCCACTGTTTTAGTCCACTGTTACGCCAGTTTATTGTGCAGTAACATGGTTCAGTGAAGAAGATGTTGGGATTCATGTAGTTTATACATTTCTGCATTTCATCAGCAAAATGTTTTTTGGAGAGAAGGGGGAATATGGGTCTATCTTTAATTGTCTTGTTAACAAAGCTGAAGATTGTTTGTGTGATACACAGCCCAGTTCACTTATTTAAAGTCACTGATCCTTTCCTGAGCATCCATTCAGAGTATTGCCAACAGGGTGGCTTTTCTCATAACTTGGTTCATACTGTATGGTCAGAGTAGAATTTAATGAAATGAGACTGGAGCAACATTCGGCATAATTTATTTATTTATTTATTTTATCCAAGGACTCAGGGCGGCTCACAACATAATTAAAACATTCATATTAAAAACATTTAAAATTTTTAAACACACTCATATACCATTCATGGCCGAAGCTCGCCAGATCACCAAGCGAGCTCAACGGCACCAAGCCTGCCGGAAAAGCCAGATCCTCAGAGCTTTTTGGAAGGCCAATAGGGTGGGGATGGTCCGGATCTCTGGAGGCGATAATAATAATAATCATCTTACTTTGTAGAACAGCATGTTCAAGCAAGGGGGGAAACTTTAGGCTCAACTGCAAATTCTTTTGCTTGTTTTGCTGCCAGCATGTAAACTTGCCATCATCTTTGAATACAAGATGTTTTGTTATCCTCTTTTCAATAACAATGCTTCAGGGTAGTTCTGATTAAAGAAAGAAAACTAGTTTAACATGTAAGTAAGCATGAATAAAAATAATTTGGATTCATTGTGGAAAAGATTCAGGTATGGGAAGGTTAGCTGAATGAAATTTTACTTAACCCTCACATTTTCTATTGTTTGGGGACTGTAATAAGGACTTGAGATGCTCACTTTATATTCTTTTTTGTCCTGTTTGTGTTTGTCTTATTGATAGGAAATGAATTGTGATAAAAAGGTTCTCGACTCTCTTTGACTTCATTAGAAACATGTTGTAGTTAAAATTATTTTTTTCTTCCATTAGGGCTTTGAGGTCGGATTTTGTTTTAACAAGAAACTGAATTTTAATCTCCCGTGAGCCTTTTAAATTTCAGGAAGATTAAAACAAAGTTTTTTTTCCTCCACTAGAAATTTAAAGAAAGATAATTTGCTTTCTTTTCTGTCTCGTCTTTGTCTCCTGCTCCAATGACAGTAATAGGGAATATAGAATCGGGTTAAAACTGATTAAGGGATTAAATCAGTCCTTTGTGTTCTCGAAATCAGGTATTTCTTGAAACTATAAAAATTCTTCCCACCACCAGTGCTGCTCCAAAGAGGCTTAATTTGCTTTGTTTTATGCTTAATTTTTCCTTTTAGTTTAGATCTGTAGCAGTGTTTGCTTTTGGTTCTTTCTCAGAACTGCTGAATCACAGGATTCAGAAGGTTTAAAAGGTCAGGGCTTGTGGGTTTGTGTAGCTTTAAATCAGCTACTCTCTGTATCAGGAGGAGAGGGAAGGATGTGTGTCTGTAAATTAGGAATCTATAGGAATGAAAAGAAGAGCTCATGGTCCCAGAACAGTCCTGCTTTGTTAGGACAAAAGAACAGAGGGGCGTCATTAAACTGTTCCTCTTCATTTGCTGTGGAATCTATTGTCTGTTTCTTTAAAAACACCAAAAATCTCTTGTAAAGCAGTTTTGAATTAAAAACGGCCAAAGAAGAAGCCAGAGAGGGAGGATTAGACAAGGTAAGAAAAATATGCATGGCTGAGTGAAATATAAATCCAGATCTCTTCTATCCATGTCCAGCACCTACTTCAAAATATTATAGTGCTTCTGTTTTCTACCATGATTCTAAATTGAAACCCAGAGTCATGCTATCTTGAAAAGGGAGCCCAAAGGAAATAAGTGCAGAAGAAGCAAAGACAGTTGTCTTGGTCTGTAACCCTACAAAGTAGGCCCAGGTTACATTGGATCTCTAAACCAGAGGTCTCCAACCTTGGTCCCTTTAAGGCTTCTGGACTTCAATTCCCAGAATTCCTCAGACAGCATGGTTGGGGAATTCTGGGAATTGAAGTCCACAAGCCTTAAAAGGACCAAAGTTGCAGGCCTCTGCTCTAAACCAAGGATAGCTACTTCCTCTGCATTATTTCTCCACTCACTGCCGAATTGAATGGTGGCCGTTGTGCTGCCTGATACCTTCATTTATTTATCCCAAAATCACACAGAAGAGAGATCTTCCTTGGCTTTTCTATGGTATTTTTATTGTTTTTGTTGAACTATAGTTAACATTATCCAGTAACTAGATTAACAGAAATCCAAGGTGCGTAGAAAATATATAGAGAAAATATTAAAATGTGCTAAAAAATAAATAGACAGGTACTATACATGTACAAATTTACCATAAGTGTAAATATTTTAGTCTGTTATTGAAGTAAACTATAAAATCCATCCAGTATTGGTAAAATTATGGTTCCTGCCTCATTATTTTAATTTTGTGATTTCTTCTAATGTGGCTGCTGAAAAGATGTTGTTAATCCACGTCCCAATTCGTACATTATCTAAAAAAGTTCCTATGTTGTGCAAAATAAATAGATAATAAATTCCTGACACCATTTTGTATTACGTTGATTTTATTTCTATGTAATGTGAAAATATTATTTATTTTCAGTTTTCTTATACTAAATATTTTTAACATTGCCATTTAAATAAAATGAATTTATTTATTAAATAAACGAGTGACTACTAAATACATATAGAAATTTAATTCAGATTGGTTTGGGTTAATTATTGCCTAAATTCTTTCATTTCAAAGCACAAATAATATCTGTGTTTATAAATTTAAAGTTATCTACAGCTACTGCATACTATATAAAGTCTATTCAAGCACAAAAAGTACATATTTAATACAACCTAGAAAGTAATTTCTGCTTGTGAGCTGCTCAGAGTATCAGGAGTAAAGTGGCATAAAGTTCTGGTTGGTTGCATAGCCAGGCAGATGTTTAGACAGGTTTTCGCAATTTTATCCACCTATTGAATCATTCCAAAGGACCTCTAGATGTTCCAGGTAAAGCTGTTTTTTACAATTGACTGGTGGTAATTTTGTCCATGCAGATGGTGTTCCAACATTTTGAAATTGCACCCAGGGTGCATATTACTGTTGGTACATTCTTGGCTTTCATTGCAGCATTTCTATTTTCGGGTCTTTTGTTATCTTCTCTGGTTCTTTCCTTTCTGCTGTCTCTAGGTACTGTCATGTCTATTATCCAGACTTTTGTCTATCTTTATTGACAGCTTTTAACTCTGAGGCTTCGTGTGGTAGGTGCTTCTCTGTTTGAATTCTAAACTCTCAGGGCACTTCGGTTTCTTCATTTTCTTTTTTTTTTTTTTTATAATAAAATTTTTTATTGGTCAACAATAAACAAAATTATAGCTTACAATATGTGGA
>JANHFO010004328.1:50972-68389 GCA_032468095.1 Pareas carinatus
GGGGTGCATTTCCGCCCCAGCCTATTCAAACAGCCCCAAACTGGGCCACAGCAACGCGTGGCCGGGTCAGCTAGTTTTGATATATTTGAATAGATTGCACTTCTATATTCAATATATTCAAAATAATATATTCAACCACTTTTGACACTTCTGAAAATGGGATCTTTCTGGATTTGGTACTAGAAGTAATCAGTATGAAATAAAATACAATGTATTCTGTCTTTCATAAGAAAGCAGCCTCAACTAGAATATTCTGCTAAAAATTTTAAATGGATTTCTCAGTTTTAATTTCTAATACAGTACATATTGGTAGATATAACGCACATAAACCAAAGCCCTTTCGGTACGAATGAAACCGAATGTTTGAGAACCACTGGCTTAAAAGAATGAAAAAACAACTATAAGCTAATAACAGAATTCTGAATCCTAAAAACAATTTGAAATGGGATTTGCCAGTTTGTTTTAAACACTAAGCAAAAAGCTTTTGATGCTTGTCTGATTGCGTTTAGAGGAGTCCTAGTGGGTTCTAAAGAGTCAGATGAGCAGCAAAATCTTTGGACAGCTTTTTGTTGCTTGTCTGACTTTCTTTAGGAGTCAGCTAGGACAGTTCTAAAGGCAAGCAGACAAGCAGTAAAATGGTTTCCAAGGACCCAACTTTTGCTGTCTCTGTTTGCTGCATGTGTTCTGCCCTAATCACTTTTTTTTTGAGTGGAATGTTTTCCTCAGCTCTTCGATGTAAGAGGAGAAAGATTTTCTTTGCTTCTTTCCTTCCTTTCCTCTACTCTTCAATCTGGCAGTCACTCATCAAGGTAAGTAGCTTCCAGATTCTATCACCCTCTTTTCAGGTATCCAGTAAATTTAGCAAATGAGGTGGTTAAAAGGGATCAACACTGGAAGGCAGAGGCGGAGAGTTCAGTTTCAGCATCTAATGGGGGTGGGGGAGATCAACAAGTCTGTCCCTCCCAAAAATTTTCTGTTTTCTTCGGACACCTTCTTTATCACTTTGTTTCAATTCCATCAATCATCGACCTTTTCATGTTTCTGGTTCAAATTAGACCTCTTTTCCTCCTTTAAAGAGGCATATTATTTGGACCTTACGAATTCAAAGCTAGCGTGTTCTTTAGAGAGCATTTAGTTTATTATCATTTCATATCTTATCCATTCTATACAGTTACTTTTAATAACATAAGAAATGTAGGTTTCTGGGGGAGGGAAGGGTTAAGCAAGGAAAAGGGAGAAAGCCTCTCTTTTGGGAAGCCTCTCCTGAAAATGCTACCTTTGCATGCAGGTAGGTGGCTTTCTCAAAGCTTAACAAGATCCAGGAGACGTTTGCAGTCTCCCAACAGCCAGCCGATCTGGGCAGAAAGCTCTGCAAGCAGCCACAACTTTTACAAGGAACTGTTGGAGTGCTGAAAATGGTGGATGCTTTCAGGAGGCATGGAGAGCAAGCTAAAGTACTGTGAGTACCCAGTAGAATGAGAGGAGAGGTGGTGGTGGTGGCACTGTTGTATCCCTATGGTTGGTTGCAAGGGCAAATGACCACAAGGGTGCTGCAGCCACCGTAACTTTGAAACAGGATCTTAGGGGGTTTTTTTTGGGGGGGGGGGAGTCTTTCATAACTTAAAATGGTTGTTAAGCGACTGATCGTATCTCAAGGACTACCTGTATTTTGTCATTCTTTTGGAATTTTATTGCATTCAGATTGATTGATAAAGTTGGAATTAGAAATTGAATGAATAAATGAATAAATGTCAATTGCATCTTTCCTTACTTTTGTCAGCAATCTTTTGTTTTGCATCTTCAATTCTTTGCAGTTCCTTTTGCTTTGCTTCTAGCTGCTGCTTTTCTTCTTTCTCAGCATCATATTTAATACCTAAAAAGAATGGATTATTTTAATAAATAATCAAAACTAGGATTAAATAAACATTTGAAACCACATGAACACAAAATTAAGTCCTATCTGACTGTACTTATTCTCTGAATGAAAAACATTTAGTACCCATTCTAGCAGAAAGCAATAAGTCATCTTTCAAGAATAAAACAATGCACGGACATAGTTTTTCCTCTGTACGATATGTGTGTGTTTGTGTGTGTAATGGTACCTGGGAATGACCTTGGAGATAGAGGAAGAGTTTTCCAGGAAGTAAAAGGAGAAATACATTCAGTCTTACAAAATCATGTTAATATAACTTTATAATAGAATTAGTCCTCATTGTTGTGCTAGTCTGGAATACCTTGAAAGGCTAAAATATATGTGTGCATATATGCACATACAGCTAAATAGTCAAGAATCATAAGATATCTGAGGCTGGGATATTAACTTTGAATATATAAGTCAGACTACTGCACAATTAAAAATACAGAGGCAGAAATTATACTAGCTAAACATTATTTTCATATTTATTTTACAAAATTCAGTTCCATTTCTTAATAAACTTACTAGCTGTAGGTACTATAAGCAGATAAACTTCATCTAAAACAGCTTCAACTGGCTGAGTATAAAGATTTTTCCACGGTATTTGCAAATTTAGCTGACCTAGAATCACAAAGAAATAGACATTTTAAAAAAATCCAACATTTTTAATCATAACTTTTAAAAAAATAATATTATTAACTTGTTTTCAAGTTAATATTTTCAAGTATCATGTTTAGCATTACATAACATTTAGTTGTAAATTACACTGATAATTCTACTAATATGAGTCAAGGCAAATTCAATAAAAAGCAGATAAATAAAATATAGCAGATATATAAGAAAGTTAGATTCGATCAACCAAAAATACAAGAACACATTCTTATGTATTAGACATCATTAATAATTTAATTATTAATGAAAACTGTGAACCATAGCAGACAACATATTTTAGTTAATAAAACTATTCACTAAATATCTTAAGGCACTATTGCAATATCCCATTGAATGTAAACTGATAAATGGTTAAACATATAGGCTTTAATTCAATCCATATACAATTGCATGTGAATATGAAAGGTTTTCAAAAAGCCTTATCTTTTTTTCTTAGATAATAGCTGCATGATGAATCCATGCATTTGTAAAAAATAAAAATCCTATACTTTAAAAAATACAAATTTAATTATTGCAAAATGTTTGAGAATTCTACTTACCAATATGACCTGCTTTAACTTTAAATGGGACATCAAATTGATACTGAAAAGATAAATGTTTTAAATTACATTTCAATGATGAAAACATTATAATTGTAATAGCAAAAGAGCTCAGAATGTGCACAAATGCTTTCTTATTAACTTCTTAGATCATTTATAAACATGTTGTTATGATCCGAGAGGCACTTTAGTACTTACCAATGCATTTTCTTTTATGACAAGATTTTTAAGTGCTACAGCTCCTGTTAAGAAATTTGAAAAAAATCATAATCAGAGAATAACAAACTTGATTTGCAATGTTTTTAATAGTCAGAAATACTTCTCTTATTAAAATTCTAACCATTTTAATGGAGGCCTAGCAAAGTAAAAAATGAAGTGTTTCAAACTAAGATTACAAATTTATGTTGTTTAATTTATGAATCAGGACACAACTCTTTGGCATTCTTCATGAACAAAATTTCCTGACCTTGAAAAAAGCCAGCCTCAGGCACTAGAAAAAAAGGAAGGGGAAAGAATATCAAAGTTCCCTAAATCAAGATTATAGCACTGCCTTTAATTTTGGAATACCCATCAAATTCAAAGATTCCTGGAAAGCTACCCCAAAATATTTCAATAAAACAGAGAGCTTCTTAAGAATATGTTTGCCCCCACACAATACCCAAAGTAACATCTATATAGCAAATTGCTGGATTATGCCTTATTTCCATTGTTTTCCTAAATGCATTTTATTTTACATAATTCTACATCTATAAAACTTTAAAGAACCCCCTAAGAACAGTCTCTAAAATATAGTACAGCAGATAGATAATCAACAATGTGGAAAGTCACACAAATTAAGTATGAAAAATCTCCACATATTTCACACTGATTTGGAAATTGCAATTCTAGAAAACATTCCAGCTAAGAATTCTGAATAACATTTCATAGCCACACAACATTCTTCTACACTTCTCTGTCAATATGATATTGAACAACCTAGACACAATAGGTAGTCATTGTCTTCAAAAGGAACCCTAATTGAGCAAGAAAGTGATCAACAGGTAAAAGAAGAAACAGGCAGGCTAGTAATACCAACATGGTCTAGTGCAGCGGTGTCAAACTCAATTTCATTGAGGGCCACCGCCGCTGTAGGCCACCCCTCTGCGGTTGACGCTGCCCCCCAGCCTCATTGTTGTCCTGTGGCCGCCCTGTGCAACTGCCATCCCAATGCCCCCCATGACTGCCACTGGACCCCACCACTGCTGCCCCCTGCAGTCACCGCTTCCCCCCCAATATCCCCTCCCATGGTTGCACCACCTCATGGTCTCTTGTGCCTGTCACTACCCCTGTGCCACCACCACCCGTGGGCTACATCCAAGGAGGCGGCAGGTGGGATTTGGCCTGCGGGCCTTGTGTTTGACACCCCTAGTCAAGTGCATTGGCCACAATTTCAGTAAAATTAATCATTATTTCCTGAACAACCAACTCCAGTATTTAAAGTAGAAGATACTTTGCAATCAGCTGCAAAGTTTGCAGATGCAATTAGGCTGCTGCAATTTTAATAAACACACTTAGGTTGTCAGCTTGCTCAAATCAAACTGGTTCTATTTTCAAATTACCCAAGAGTTTCAGGATTGTTATACCAGTATGTGAAATTATTATACCAGTATGTGAATATAGCAATATGCACCAAGAATATATGTGTAGTTGCTTAATTTTGGGGAGAACACTGCAGAGAAGAATGAGGCCTTATCTCCAGGATTACTTTGATTTGAAAACTAAAACTTCCCATCCATAATCCCTGGGCTACAATACATATAAACTTGTTTTTTCTTTCTGATGAGGTTGCCATCGTGTTGCCATTTACCATCATATAACTCCAGAACAGACTGGGACTGTATATTCAATCTCCATTATTTTTAAAGAAAAATTTCCTTTCCTTAAAAATTAATAGTTATGAACCTATTTTGTTTAAAAATGTTTTCTGATAAAGTTAACAATTCTGCCTAGCATGCTAGAAAATATTTTCACTTAAAAATACATCCTATGGATTTTCGTCCTTCATAAAGTAAGTAAGTAATAGATATACTGTATATATAGATTATCTTTTTCAATAGCTATGCATAGGATCAAGGGTATTCAGATTTGTTCCAATGACTCTTCCATTGTCCTTCTCAGCCTTTCACTTCTGAACAATGACACCACAAACTTATTTTTATGGAAATAAAGTTTAAAAAAATATATGAATATGTTTTAGCATATATATATATATATATATACACACATATATACATAGGTACGGACGGGTACAGGTATGTAGGTCTAGGTAGTTCGAGTCTTTTCCGGTGTAAGCTTTGCTCACACTAGCAAGAAGCCAAAAGCAACAGCCTGGAGATGGCAAGTGAGACCTTGCCAAAACGTCACCAAGATATTCTCAATCTTACCTGGGAAAAGACCCGAACACACCTAGACCTAGAGAGAGAGAGAGAGAGGAAGAGGGGGGGGAGAGAGAGGGAGAGAGAGAGAGAGAGAGAGAAAGAAAATAGCAAGAAAATGTCAACAGTCTGTAAAAAACATTTAGCAATTTTTATAAATGCTAACAAGTTTTATCAAAGGTTACGTTCTTCAGAACTGCACCTGTTAGAGTATGCCTCAATCTGTCTGCACTCACAATCTTATATATATATACATGCATACACACAGAGACACACACATATATACCTACATACATACATACATACATACATACATACACATACACATGTAGTCACACATAGTTTTATATACACTGCCACATCCCCATACCTCCAAAACAAAATGATTTTCAGTTTCTTCACCAAGAGGAAAAAAGAATCTAAGAGCTTTTTTTCTTCTTCCAGCAAAAAGGAAGAAAGTCAGTTGGTTAGCCACAACAATTTTCTGTAGGATGATGGCTGCTTGCTTCCCTTATAATGAAAGGGCATCTCACACAGTTTTCTAAGCAGCTGACTGATGGACAAATGAGTGGAACTGTAGGTTCCACTGAACGCTATACTGGCACCTTCCAAGGGCCATGTGTAATTCTCAGGCAATGAACTTTACCTTTGAAAAGAGAATTGTCCATCTCTAACCATTCTATATCTATTTCTGGATAATCACACATGTACACACAAAAATCACTCACTGAATTCACTGAAAAAATATTCAAAGCCTGTATGCCTCTAATAAAGTCAACTAAAAGACAGAGAATGAGAAATACTCTGAAGTCTTTATTTAGCTGGGCAACAGGAGATTAAAAAACGGCACATTATTAAAATCACAACATCTGTAACTTTTAAGTTTTAAGATGAAGTGCAGACTTAAATTAGCTTCAGCTAGCTGTTAAGCTGGTTTCATGTTGCACTCTAAAGATGCCAGGACAGGTCACCTTGGTTAATGTCACATTTGTAATAAGTAGAGGACATAGAAATTATATAGTTCTCTTATCTATATAGCAGTAAGTGTATATAAGGAGAAATCAATACAAAAGTGTTCAACTTTATATAATATAACCTCAAGAATAATTTTAGACTGTGCGCTTTGTCATCTGGTAAGTAATAGCAAGAACAGAGATACATACCAGAAAGACTAGTGCATTTTTTATTGTTACTAACTAAATGATCACAATTTAGTTTCACTAAAGTTTAACGTTTTCTCTGATCCACTCAGTATAATATTATGTACTATTTATATCCTGCTCTTCATATTATAATATGAAACTGCTTTGCTGGCTACTTTCACATGAAAACCGCTTACAACAAAAATTATGGACAATATGAACAATGGAATAACTAGTTAAGTAGTGCAGTGAAAAAACCAATAAAACATTCGCAGGAAAAACTGCAAGGTCCTCTTAAAGCAGCAGCCTCCAATTTTTTGGGCACCAGGGACCAGTTCTATGGAGAAAGTTTTTTCCATGGACTGGAGGGACATGGTTTGGCATGCTGCCTGCATCCCACAAATGGAACTTGGCTTGTTTGCACAGCCAGGTGCTGGCATGCTGTGGACCAGTACTGGTCCACGGACTGAGAGTTGGGGACCCCTGTCTTAAAGGCTACATGTACAAGACCAGGTAAAATTCTTGAGGGAAAAAAAGCATTTCTCGACAATGAAATTCAATAGAAAATTCAATTGTATCAATCATACTTATCAACCACAATGATAATCTACAAAACATGGGCTCAACTAATATTAATGATGGAAAAATTCAAATAAGTGTGGGCAAGTATTAAAATAAACAGATAATGAAAACATATGATGCAAAATTCTATTGCATAATTAAATTATGTTGTTGAAATTTATAGCAATGGATTAAATTATATTGTTTTCAGACTACTCAATACAGGAAAAAATCTGTAATATAACTGAAATGTAACTAAAATTTATTCAGTTGAAGCCAGCATGTTGGTCCTTCCCGTGACAAACCAACTACATGGAAATCCAGAGCAGATGCTGTAATAATGCTTCCTCTGGACCTGCAAGGTAAGATTACTTTCCATTGGCAAGATCTGCCTCCTAATTCCACTCCTGGAAGTCCCCCTTCCCTCTAGAAGACAAGCCACCACACTTTCTATTTCTCCACTAAACAGACTTTTTCCTTCTCCTTATATTGGACATCTTCTTCCTCCATACTGTAAATAGTCAATGCTGACAGATGAAAAGCAATATAGTGGTGGATCAAGTCTCTTATTTTTGGTATCCTCCACTGGAGAAACAACTGCAGAGAAAGAAAAAAGACAGTTGTTTGTGCCACACATTGCATGAAAATTATTGTAGTGAAGGGGCACAGTGATCAGTCATGTGGGATGGGGCCAACTGTTAAGTTTCTGAGCTAGATCCTGAACCAATTATTGCATTTACTAAACATCTACCTGAAAATGTGAGGTTTAGAATTTAGGACTTTATGAATAAAAGTATATGCCCTATCAGTGAGTTTCACTATCTCCCTCACACATACATAGAGGAAAAGGGTAAAAACTCTGTTAAGAAACAGAGACAACACTTCTACTACCTTTCAAAGTCCAAGTTAAGTGCTCTTATCATTTGAACGGATTCCCTAACAGTGATTAATATGTAATACTGTTATATTTATAGTTGCATGGATTTTCATACTAGTATTTCAGCCACTCTAAATTTAAGCACCATACAGTACAATATATTCCTAACCACAAATAACTCCATTAGTATTAGGTATGCTTCTCTAGTGTTCTCTTTTTTATATTCTCTTACTATTTATAATAAAAATGATAGTTTGCTCTCTGGGCTCTGTTCAACTATGATGCTCTTTGAAATATTTATTAAGTTGATATTAGTTTACAAATAATATACTCTAAGAACAGGTTGAAGATGCATTTCATATATGCTAAAATCACTAATTAATATCAGGAGCTAAATAAGTTGTCTAGAACATACAGAAAGAAAAAACAAATTGTTTTTTAAAGATTTAATATGCATAAATATTATAGCCATACACAGCATTCCAAGACCTACAGAATATTTCACTCTGTTTCCCACAGCACAGTTAAATACCTCTCTTCCTCTTGACCAACCTGCAGAAAAATATTTTCCAATACTGGTAGTCCTTGACTTACAACAGTTCATTTAGTGACCATTTGAAGTTAGAACAGCATTGAAAAGGGAGACCTATGACCATTTTTCACGCTTACAACTGTTGTAGCATAACCATGGTCATATGATCAAAATTCAGACGCTTGGCAACTGGTTTATAATTTATGACAATTGCAATGTCCCGGGGTCATGTGATTACCTTTTGTGACCTTTCTATCACATTTGATTATTTTCAAACTTGTACTTATTAATTTAGAACAAATTATTGTGAGAAATTTAAGAAAACTAAATGAGAAAAAAAACCATGTAGTATAATATTAAAAGAGAAAACCTGTTTATCTGTTTCATTAAGACACATTTTAAGATACATATTACATACCTATAGCATTAGCAAATAAAATTGTGATCTTTAATAACTTGGATTATCTAGTTATAGCGTGTATTTCCTATTCCTTGTATTAATTGGACCAAAAAAGAGAAAATTGATGAATCAATGGCCTACCATCAGAAAATATTTTGCTCATCTATGGCTTATCAACCAAAGCTCAAACCTGCTGAATAACGCAAACAATTCACCAATTCCAAGGTCTTCGCAATCCCAAAATGGGTAACTATTATGTTCAGAGAGTTATACACACATATATTCCATGTTGTACGTATTCAATTTCTTAAAGCACCTTACTAAAACTACATCTGTACTCAGTGACAACTTGTGAGTTTAATGAAAGAATCTTGATTGAAAACAACTCAAATTATGTACAACTCACAAATAAAAGTGATTTCTACCATTATTCTTGATTGACAATCAAATAAAACTAATTTTTAAATAAAACTAATTTTTAAATAAAACTAATTTTTAAATAAAACTAATTTTTAAATAAAATGAGTTTTTTGGCAGCTGGAGGGAGGGATAGAATCAAGATCACATGAAGTGTTAGTACCACTTTATAATGTCTTGGTAAGACCACACTTGGAATATTGTATCCAGTTTTGGTTGCAACAATGTAAAAAAGATGTTGAGACTCTAGAAAGCATGCAGAGAAGAGCAAGAAAGATGATTAGGGGACTGGAGGCTAAAACATATTAGGAATGGTCGCTGGAATTGAGTATGTCTAGCTTACTAAAAAGGACTATGATAGCAGCGTTCCAATATCTCACTGGTTGCCATGAAGAAGAGGGAGTCAAGCTATTCCCCAAGGCAGGACAAGAAGCAATGGATGGAAACTAATCAAGGAGAGAAGCAACCTAGAAATAAGAAATTTCCTGACAGAACAATTCATCAGTGAAACAAATTGCTTCCAAAAATTGTGAATGCTCCAACACTGGAAGTTGTTAAGAAGAGATTGGACAATCATTTATCTGAAATAGTATAGGGTTTCCTGAGTGAGCATGGGGTTGAACTAGAAGACCTCCAAGGTCCCTTCCAACTCTGTTATTGTTATGTTCTGAATGGTCACTGTCAGATTTTGTTCCAGTGACTCGGAAAAGTAATCTGCAGATTTGTAAGGCTCCCATTCTATAAAGAACCTACAAGTCTTTAAAAACATGGTCCATTCCCAGTGCCATGGGATTTAATTAACTGTTGACCTTCTGCAAAAGAATGCCTATTTATGTTGATTGCACGTAGTTTATCTTTTTATTTTCTTTAATTATGTACCTTACCATGAGTCATTCGAGAGTCAGGCACCTTCTAAATTTATGAAATAAATGAACGTGCTAAAGCATATGAGGGAAGCTAGTGGCCATAGTATTAAGTTCATGCAGTTACTAGATTTCCCCACCCATCCAAATACTAACCTAAACCAGAATACAGGCACACACAGTGCAGTACACTAAAAAAAAGACTGTTTTCACACCTCGTTTAACACAACTGTCTTTTTATCCCTGTCCCAACAACGGCCCCATTATTCTCCAGCACAGTGGAAGGAAGAGGCCTTAACTCTCTCCTTGGGCTCCCGGTTTCAAGGAAATTGACTTCCAAATAGAGAAAGCACGGGAGAAGTTAAGGCACGACACGTGACAAGGCCTGGCTGTGCAGGAAGGAAAACAACTCCGAGCCATTCGGCCAGACCGCCGGCGGGGCTCCGGGGACACTTGGCTCGCCGAGGAAGAGCAGAGTTTTTGTCCCGGCACTCTCGCCTCTCGCCTCGGGCGGGGGCCGCGCTCGCCTTCCCTCTCGGACACGAAACACGCGGCCGGGCCGGCGCGCCGGGAGGCTAGAAGCAGCCGTGCCATGCACAGTTGAGGAGCCTCCTGAAGGGAAATGGGGGCTTTCCGAGCTAGGGAAGGGGGCTGCTGCCGGAGGAGGCCGAGCTGGGCTAATGCAACCAGGGGCCAGCCTGCCCTCCGGCTTACCTCCCCAAATGCCAAGCTGGAGCTGGGAGCTATCCAGGTTCACCACATAATCGCCCAGGAACCGGTTCAGGACGTCCACCACCAACGATTCGAAGACCATCCTCGAAAGAGGCGGACTCGCTGCTTTCCCTTTCCGTCAGTTCTAGGGTCGCCTGACGAGAAGCCGGGGGGGGGGACCCGCCAACCTCCGAGAAGTCCCCGACGCTCCCGCCGGCCAGTCCACCCTCTCTGACAGGGCGGCGCGCCCGCTGGCTCAGCGTGTCCCGCCCTGCCGTGTGCTCCGACTCGCCTAGCTTGACTGCGCAGGCGTGGAAGGGACGTGGGACCGAAAGGGAGAGCCCTTCCCCGCCCAGCCAGAGAAGACCTGCGTTGCCGCGCCGGGGAGGCTGGCGTGTCGCGCGCACGACGCCTTGACGGGCTAGGGCCGGGTTCTTCCTCGCGCGAGACTGGCGGTTAAACTGCTCCTCCAGCCGCGACGGGGGCGGCCATGAACCCCAAACGTAGCCGTGTAGTTGCGACGTCCGCGCTTCTCGCTCGCCTTTGCCCCTTTCTTCTCCGCGACCCGCTGTTATGAACGCGTGTTGACCACTTCAGAAGACCCGAAGGTCAGCTCCCATCCGGCTTGCACGTACCGAGATCCTCGGCCGGTGTGCAGTGTTTGAGTTGCTGCCTCCGTAACATTGTACGGAAAGCTGAATGCGGATATGATTCTGAGGGGCAATATTTCGCTTGAGTTACTTTCTCACGTAAATAGGATTGACAAAAGAGGTAGTGGATCATAACCCTTTAATGCTGGGGCAGGGCGTGATTTTACAACTGCCTCAGAGATGCGCGTTTTTCCTTTGTGATATAAGTAATGTTAATAGGATTTGAGAAAAAAACCCATCTGGATTAATAATAAAGAACCTTAATCTTGGCCGCAGCTGGAAATACTCCAGAAAAGGCATTTTAAATTAATAATAATATTATATAGCTGGCTGACTTGTTTTGTTCAGAATGGGTATATAAGTCTAAACAAACAAACAAACAAACTGGTTCTCAAGCATTGGCACACCCATGAAAAGTAGCTTAAAGTGCAGTTTGCAGCACTTCGCCTATGAACATATTGTTTCCCCGAGGTCCTTTTGTATATATGACCTCTTACCTGGCTTATTGTTGAGACCACTTTCTTTCTCTTCATCTTTCCAAAAATGTAGAAATGAAGCATGCATATTTCCAGTATTTTATTTGAGAAACTGGGATTCTATTTTAATAATATTGTGAAATGGTATCACCAGTGAATCTTACCTGCATCTTGAGGACATTTCTGCTCAGGAGCTTCATGTGTTTTGGCTAACATGAATTTCTGTTGTTTCTAGTAAATGGAGTCTTGTGAAGAGACACTGACACACATCTACATTTAGATATTATGAATTGCTATTGCTCTTCATGTTCTAGGTCATAAAGCATAAGGGGTCACAGTTTTTCCCCACATAGGGTGGCTGGA
The DNA here is from genome assembly GCA_032468095.1 of Pareas carinatus. Lineage (NCBI taxonomy): Eukaryota > Metazoa > Chordata > Lepidosauria > Squamata > Pareidae > Pareas > Pareas carinatus. The sequence goes on from JANHFO010004328.1 coordinate 63,505, forward strand.
TGGCTTTAACCTGCTGTTTACTAGACCAGCGTGGTTCATATCCCCTGCTGGGTCCAGATATTCCTAGAGTTGCGATCATAACTCAGTCTGCCCATTATGGTCATAAGTCATAACAGCTGTAAAACGCTACCAAGCTGATTTTTATGACTGTTTTGCAGTGGTCATAAATAATTGATCATTAAGCAAGTCAGTGATGCACTATGGTCATGGTTTTGCTGAAAACTAGAACTGCCAGATGTTGGCAAAACTCTTGTAAAATGCAGTCATGTGACCACAGGATACTGCAAATGGACATAAGTATGACTGTGTTGCCAGATGGCTAAAGTGCAGTCATGTGACTAGGGTGTGTGTGAAATTACCATCAAAATTCAAATCTGGGTTGTAGCATTCTTTTTTGGGTCAGTTGTAACTCTGAACAGTCGCTAAGTGTTGAGGGCTACCTGTATTTTGTCTGGCTAGGGAAAAATATGCAAGCCTCCTGTCATGCCTAGAATATCAAAAAAGCTTTCTGAACGTTCCCAAAAGATAGAGTATTAGATTACTATGTCCTGTATACCAAAGCTCCCAACCTTTTTTAAAAATTATATTTTATTAATTTTCAATATAAACTGAACACACATATATAAACAACAAAAAATAAAATATAAGACGGGTACATCATTTTGTTAGAAAAACATATCAATATATATAATAGTAAATATTAGAATGACAACACAAGATGTATAAAATAATCCTTTTCTCCCTCCTGTACCTTCCACCTTTCATTCTTGTTATTTTCTCTGTTCTAACTATTATTCTAAATTATGCCCATCTCTTGCTTTCCTTCTTCTAGTCTCTCTTCTTACTGTTCTTGTTCTTCCTCTACCTTCTGCTCTTCTGTTTCCTTCATTCTGTTTCTTCTTCTCTTTATTACATCCAGTCTCATTTTCAAATTAAAAAACCAATCATTCTAAATAGCTCTTTTTTATCTGTACCCTATTCACAATCTTTTGCTATTAAAGTTAATTATTATCTAAAATTCCTCTTTTTCAATTTTATCACTTTAGAAATCTTCTCCATTTCTCAGTTTACCATGTTATACATTTCTTAGCTTAATTTCTAATTTTACGAGGGTATTACATTTTTAAAAATTTAATATGCATTCAAATCCAAAGTAAATCTAGATTCTAATCAGCATCTTGAATTTATAATTTCAAATAAATCTTTCTCAATTGACCACCTTGAAAAACTTTCTCAATTTCCCAGTTGCCATTTTATACATTTCTTAATTTAATTTCTGATTTAGCGTGGGTGGTACTTCTTTAAATTTAATATACATATTTCAAATCCGTAATAATTTACTGATCAATATCTTAAATATATAATTTCAAATAATTAAATATTCATGTATTTTTATTTATCATTTTCTGTATCAGCACCTCTTAAAAATTTAATATAATTCCCTTCATTTGCATACCACCTACCTTTACCACTCTTACAACTACATATTAGCCTATACCTCTCCTAACAGATATTTCTTCCTCAAACACCTCTATAAACCATGTTTCCTTTATTTTAATATCTCTAAGTTCAGATTCTCTCTCTTAATCCACAGTCTTGTAATATCTTTTTTTCCAACTTCTTTCCCCACTTTTTTTGCTTAATCACATCTTTTTTATTCTGGATCTTCCTTTCTTTCCTCTCCACTACCAAAAACAATTTCCCATCTTTAAGGCCCTCATTATTATAGTACATTTTCTTATTATTATCCTTGGAAGAATTATTACATTTCTCCATCTTCTTGTTTCTTAACAACATTGTCTCTTTTTTAGTCTCTGATTTTTATTCTCTTTCTTCAGTTTTCTCCTTCTGCTTTGTCCTGCTATTTTTTCCATTTCTAAAAGCCTCTTTAGGGCTTTCCTCTTTTTTTAATGATCTTGGTATCTCATCTATAGCTTAAGCATTTCTTCCGTGTGCACCAGGAACTTATTGCCAGTTAGATACTGTTGTACCTCATCTTTTATTAACTCTATTTTAGCCAAATATTTTCTTTTTTATAGTATTAAGTCCAATCTTTATAATCTCAATTTTAATAATCAACATCCATAGTCCAAGTGTTCATAAATCTCATTTGTAATCCAAATAGTTCAAGCCTCAAATGTCCAAATCTTTAAAATTTCCCCCTTTTTTTTGTTTGTTTCCTGTCATGTACTTACCGGTATTTATAATCCACCATCAATCTTTAAGCCACTACATGTTCTGATCAGGATCCAAATCATACAATCAATATTTTTGTCTCAATTAATCCACCAAAAATCCACAGAAAGAAAACATTAAAATATCACCTTGCAGACATCCTCCATTTTATGGTCATGGGGATGCTACAATGGTCATACATGTGAAAAATGGTCATAAGCCACTCTTTAAACTGTCATCGTAACTTTGAACAGTCACTAAATGAACTGTTGTAAGTTAAGGGCTACCTGTACATTCCACTAAAGGCTTGGTTTCTACAACAGTGATTTAGTTTCCCTGAGGAGTCAGCAACCATTTTTTCACCATTCTTCAGCCTGAAGTCTTAGAAAGGCAGCAAAACAGCCATTATTGTGATTGCTTCTGACCTGCCCTTGTGCTAATTGCATCTGTAGCTGGCAGATAAGGGCTTGTGGTTTATGGACTAGGGTTTTGGCAGCATGTTTTGCTTTGATGGGGAATGATCTTTTACTATCTGGATTCAATTGGGCTTTTCCCCAAGAGAGAACCATTTGCTGGGAAATGAGTTCATTTTTTGCTTCAAATGGTTAATCTGGTGGCTGCTTAGGTCTATGATGGCTGTATAGTTTTGATACTGAAATAGGTTCAGAGGTCAGTAGCGTGGCAATAGGGTCAATTGCCAACATCTGGATCTAGAAATTTGAAATAAATCTTACCTCTTATTTATTGGAAGTAAAATTGTTCCTAAAATGGTCTGATTTTTCTTGACCAGCTGAGCAAGAAATTACAAGAATGGACTTCCAACTCTGCTATGTAGGATGCCAAACCTCATTAGCCTTCTATAAAGCTGTAAAGATCTAGTCCATTAAATAAACCCTTTCTCTTATGAAAGTGTTTGGTATTCCCAATGTCAGTTATGAACTCTGCTTTTTTTAATTGATTCTATTTAACTTTTCACTTGCTTTGTGTTATTCTTTATTGAACTCGAGACAAAATACACACTGACAAACCTAATTTATTTGGGCCTTCCAGATCCAGATGTCAACTTTTAATAGTGATAAGTTTTCCCATTTGAAACTTGTGTGCTGGGGGCCCTCTTGGATTCTCCATTCCTTTTCAAAAAGCAGGTGGAAACTTTGGCCCTTTGAACAGGTACATTTACTGCACTAGTTGTGCCCTTTTCTGGATCAGGAGGCCCTTCAGGCAGGAGGTAGTCATACCCTTGTCACCTCACAATTGGATTTATGCACTTTATGTGATGCTGCCCTAGAAGACCATCCAGAAAGTACAGCTGGTTCAGGATGAGGTACAGTAGGTAGTGATGAGGAATATTGTGATCATGCTACTTTGTGAACTGCACTGGTTGTGGTTGGCTTCCAGGTGCATTTTGGGGTGCTGGTTATCCTTAATACCCTTCATGATGTAAAGCCTGGCTATCTAAGGTCCTACTTATTTTCAGTTGTCTCTGCCCATCTGGAATGGTCCAGCAGGATGAATACCCTCCAGGTACCAATAATTAAAGAATGTCAGTTTGAGGGTTTTGGAAATGTGGATATTTTGTGAATCTCTCTTCTCCAACTTCTCCATCCCCAGTGATGTGCGTGGTACTCATCTATATATCATTCAGGTAATTATAGAAATCTGCTTGTTCTCTCAGGCTTTGGGAAATAGTTGAGCCTACATTTTGTTTCAGTCTGATCTGCTTTTGTTCTATTATTGTCATTTTGCCCTACTATCTCGTTAATATTATTTCTAAGTAGAAGTATGTGTGTGTAGAATTGCACTTTAGAATTTTATCATATATTGTGTTCAGTCTTTACATGTGTGTCACTTTTAAATATGCAGTTCTGATAATAGGATATAAACACATAAATACAGTTTGACAAAGGTCAGATTATACAGAAAAATGAAGTTAAAAAGAGGTATGATTTTTTTTAAAAAGTGAGAGAGAGCATGAGACATCAATAAAGACTTTTCTAATAGGTTCTGGGGCAAAATGGGATGATATGCGAAATGAAGTCCTGTAGAAAAAAGAACTGTATAGGCTAGAGAATTGTTTGAACTTCCCATGGACATACAGTATTCATTCTGAGTTGGAAGAGATATTATATTTTCCTTTTAGTTTAGTTATGGATGTTTAAGCATAGAAAGTTATACAGGTACTTGTCAAGGTAAAAACAGCTCTGTTAATCTTCAATTCACAGAATATTGTAAAGATTTCATGTTCTTTTTGAAGATCTGTGACGTGCATTTTTTTAAATTTCAGAATGTGATTTCAGTGAAGTTATTATACTGTCCATAAAAGAACTCTTTAAAAAATAGCTTAATTAGGTCAACTTTAATTCTAAAGACTGTATTATATCTGAAGTTTTAAGAAGTGAATGATATATTGAACATGGATTTTAAAATGTAGCTAAGAGTTGTAAGTTCTAATAATATATCCTTTTTTAAGATGATCCAATAAGATGAGGAGATTGATTTCTATTTCTGGTAAGTAGCTTAAATTCCAAAGCCAATGCGTAAATAGCTCAAGTTCCAGAGCCACTATGCACATTTTATTCACTTCAGTAGTAGCAATAGCAATAGCAGTTAGACTTATGTACCGTTTCACAGTGTTTATAGCCCTCTCTAAGCGGTTTACAGAAATTAGCATATTGCCCCCAACAATCTGGGTCCTCATTTGACCGACCTC
>JANHFO010004329.1:3481-14894 GCA_032468095.1 Pareas carinatus
AAATAAGATAAGCAGCTAGGGGATATAACCATCGAACCTCTGTCATGGTCTAACCATTTTCTTCTTTGGTTTGATCTTCTAACCATCACACCCTGTCGCAGGGAGGTGGACCAACTTAAATGGTTCCACCCCAGGCACCTGATGGACCCAGAGAGATTTCAGTCTGAGTTTTATTGATATAATAATCTAATAATATCTAATATCACAGGGTCAAGCCATGATGGTATATGTCATCAATCCTAAAGAGTCCTTTAGCTTATTAAACTTAGTGTCCCTTCAACAATATATAGTGTTTATTTTACTGAGCACAATTTAATTTCTGAAATTTCATTTTCTTGGTATATCTTCTTTGCAATGGTTCTAATGCCACTATGAATAATGAAAGAGACAGGAGACAGCTTTCTTTTGTTCCTTTCATTAGGGTAGCTTTTTGTAATTTAAAAGCATTTATATATTAAAACCTTCTTATTCTTTATAAATACTATATTTTATTCATGTAAAAATTATCTTCTTCAGAGCATTAAGTATGGAAGACCATTCAAAATAATTAAAAACTTTCTCTGCATTAACAAAGATTCATTTGTCTTGTTCTAATTTATATTATCACAACATTCACAATGTATATGATATTGTCTCTCATGTATCCCTTATAGGATAAATTCAATCTAGTCAGGATGTATTAATTCAGCTAGAAAATCATTCATTCTCTTTGTAAGTATTGGTATAAAAAGTTTGTAATGTACATTCAGTAAGAAAATAAGCTTTATGACTAACAGATTGAATCAATTCCTTTCTTGTAAATCAGAGAAATAAAGGCTTCTTGTATGATGTGAAGACTTTGACATTGTTGAATATCATTCATTACCAGGGATAGCAATTTAATCAAAGTTATTTGAGAGGTCTTTTGATGTATTGCAGAGATGCCATCAGGTCCTAGAACTTCATTCATTTTTAAAGTAAAAGCAGTTTATTTTTTGAAGATACCAGTTCTTTATAAATAATAACAATAGCAGCAATATGACACTGAAAGTATTGTTTTACAGGGCATTGGAGTTTTTCTTTCTCCATTTTAAAAAAAAGATGTTCATCTCATGAGTTCATTTTGTTGCTTGCTTAATTTATGTCTTGAGGATTTGAAATGAGATGGGTTTTTAGCATATACTTCCATTACTATTGTGAAAGTAAAACCTGCTGCAACTCCTTGTGACTTCATGATTGTTTCCACGTTGTTCCCTTGAAAACATTATGAAGGTGGTTTAATGTTGTTTCATTCAGATATATACAACTCTGGTGTCCCGTGGTAGTCTCCCATTCAAATGCTAGTAAGGCCCAGGTTTCTAAACAAAGATCAAATCAACCAAGTCCTGTCATTCTGAGAACCTATGAAACAAAAGGCAGGGCACAGATATTTTTATAAGTAACTATTAAAATTAGCTCCAAAAAGAAAAGAGAGAACACGAAAGTCTAGGCTTCATATGCAATTTCTAAAAAAAGATAAAAAGGCCCTTGTTACTGACCTGCATAAGGACATGAAAGATGTTCTTTTAGTTATCTCATGAGACAAAGTTCATTTCTGTGAAAGAATTGGAAAACTCAAGCTTTATACAGTACATGTGACTTTCGCATTTTATAAACACGGAGAATTTGCTAAAACAGAATAGCAACTGTATAGACAACATTTGAGGTGAAAGTTTTCAAAGAAAGTAAGAAAACTAGGGAGGTCTATCATTTATTATTCTAGCTAACAAATGTAAGTATGATGCTAAATTTGATGCTTTTGAGTGGGTTGGAACTGCTGGCAAATTCAAGATCGAATGCACTGAGTTTTTGCACTTTTAAATCTATTGGTCAACAGTGGCAATGTTAGCCAGTTAAGGAATCCCGCTTTTCTTCTTTTTTACTTAGTTACTTTGACATACAATTATTTATTTTTTTCCATTTCATTTTACTTGTGGTATTTACATAGAATGTCTCCTAAAGTCAGGAATGACATTATTTCAGATTTCTAATTCTGTATCTCATAATACTCTTTGCCTTTTCTCACTTCAATAGTGTAGAAAACACCCTGCTGGCTCTGAGGTTACAGGTAAAATGGGCATCCATAGTAACCCAAAAATTCATTCAAGTCAAGGAATGTGCATTGCAGTACCACAATGCCAACTCAGTCCCTCACATACTTATGCCCAACAGCAGATGAATGTTAGATCGATGGCAAACTCCATCTCTACCCCCTCTTACTCTCTGTTCTCCATCCATCCATCTTTTTGGTTTACATAGTGATATATTATTCTCATTGTGTTCCTTTGGCATCATTTATTTTATTGTTTTGTTATTTTACTTCTGTCAAGTTTGCATTCCTTTTATTTTTCTTTCTTTTTATTACTGTAAGCTGCATAGAGTAGCTCCACAGTAAGACAAGTGGCAAATAAACACAAGTGATTTAGATAGATGGGTCTTCCTGAATTTAAGTCCAAATTGCTAAGTTGTTTTAAAAAATCAAAGAAAAAAAACAATATGTTCAAGTGCTATGAAAGAAGAAACCATACACCAACTAAGACTGATAAGGCTAGCTATATTTATACAGCCAGTGTATTGCACCATGCACCAGAGATGTTACCTAGTCTGGTAATAAAACATCAGTAAAACCTAGGGAACTCCCGGAAACCCAACACCAGACCAACAATCAAGCAGTAAATGATACTCCAATGAAGGAACTACGGTACCTACTAAAACACACATTCCTTAGGACGAGTGGCAGAACCTGGGGATGGAGTTAAAGAGGGTTTATCCTAGAATCTCTACATAACCACAAGTAAACTAAGTCCATTCCCTCACCAAATCAATCCAGATAATCAAGATTAATGGTAGGCATGGAAGACCAGGTCCACAAATGAAGGTCCAATTAAACTGATTTATTACTAAACAGCCTATGCACAGGACTCATCCCAATTAAAAGTTAGCACCTGTTTGGAGTTAAATAAGTTGTACTTAGTAACTGCATGTGGCTATGTAGGGATTCTAGGCTTAGCCCTCTTTTAACTCCATCTTCAGTTTCCATCACTCGTTCTCCTATGCAATTACAGCAATTAAGCTGTAAGTAACAGCCTAATCAAGGAACTATTAAGAACAATCTCACCAACCTTGACTGAGCAAGCAACTTGTATATAATAAAGACAGAACAAATGCAGATGGTAGAAATAGAAAGGAGGAAATTGCAGCTATACTATATGCCCTAGGAAATCAAAATGAGGCAGGAGAATGACTTATCACCTTCTGCCAATACAATTATTTCTTCATTGGCAACACCCTTCAAACAACCAAAATGATGCCTATGTACTAAAGGGATCATCAGGTGGAGAAATAACAGAAATAAAAATACAGAAATAAAATTGAGTATATTATTAGGACAAAGAGATAGAAGAGCACAAAAGCAAAGATAATTGGGGATTGTTTGTAGAACAGATTAAAAATAACTTATATGCAAGTATCCAATCAAGCTAAAACAGAAGAACAAAACCAGTCAGTTTCTTTTTTAAATAATACTTTTATTAAACGTTTTAACTACAATAATGAAAGATAATACAAACTAAAGAAAGAGAGAATAAAAAGTGCAAGAAAGCAAACAAAAAAGAAAATATAAAAATAAAAAAGCATGAAACCAACTTCCCATCCTCATCAAAAGTATAAACAGTTTCTCTTTTAACAGTAAGTAAATCCATATTTAGAAGGTATCAAGTGCTCATAGTACCCCAATATAAACAAAAGACTGAAATTTAAAATGACAAAGAGGGGCAATATCTCCTTTAAAGAGAACAAGCTCACAAAGATTTCGTACTTTAAAAGCAAAGACAGTTAGAATCTAAGCCAATTTAGATGCTATCAGTTTAGGATGGATAAAATGACTGGGCGGGGGAAGTATGAAAACAATTTGAACTGCAAGTAAATCCAATGATAACATTTTTCCAGGCTAGATGTCAGCAAGTCCATAAAATAACAACATATACCACTTTAAACCTCATCAAATAAGCCAATTAATTAACATTTCTATTTTCTTCTTAAGTTTTATAGCCTCATCCCCCTTTTTTGGTGTATCAGTGAAAAATTCTTGTTCATATTATTCTCCATAATCATGTCAGACCATGTTATGTAACAGTATCTTCTGGTGTAGCAGTTTTTCTGAAACAGTCTTCATAAAAATGCACAACACAGCTGAAATTGTTGATTTAAAATCTTACTGTCATTCATCAACATTCTCTGAATGCCATTGTTATGTCTCCAATATCATAATATTTTTTTCTTTCTCATGAAAATGCCATTATTCTTTAAAATTGATTTCAACATCTCAATATTCAACATCAAATCTCCCAACATTTTCTGACTTCTTAATCTGTTTGAAACTTTCTATAGTTAAAACATTTTCTTGGTTTTTTGCTGTTTACTTTGAATTCTTAAAGTTTATAAAGATACAATTTCATTTTGTTATACTAAGAATTGAAGATCTGATGTTTCCAGTCTTGTCACTTTAACTTCCTTAAAGCAATTAATAGGCAATTTCCAAAGGTAATTACCAAAGGAAGTGAAAATTTAGTGTCTTCTGAAGATTCAGTCTGCAGCTGGATTAAGAACAGCAAATTTCCTCATCTCTCAGTTCTCCCACATTCTGGTGACCATTGCTGGACAATCTCCTTGAGGAGAAACAAATGCATGGAGTATATTGTGGGCAATCTCATATCTCATTTCCTTCACAGAAGGTTGAAGAAGTCAATCTACAAGTTTACCATTTCTTCCCCAGAAATCCTTGCCAGTCAGTTTCCACAATATTATTTTGAACAAATATTTACAATTTTCAAGGACAACATCAGGAAATGCTTTAAAGTCCTACACCTTACTTATTTGGAACCAGAAGTATTCTGGCATGAAAATCAAAGGGATTGTTAAGGTTGAACCTGAGACAAAAAAAAACAAGAGAAAAGAAAACTAGAAGACAAAACACAGAAATTGCCAAGAACAAAAAAGACCCCAAAGCTAATAAAACAAAGAGCTCAGGAAGGAACGTAACAAAGAATTTCAGAAAGTGTTAGAAGAGGCAAGAAACAGTATTACAGTGATATATGTAAAGGCAACAAAAGTAGAAACAGAAATAGAAAAACTAGGAAAGTCTTCCAAAAGAATTCTGAACTCAGAGAGAGATTCTGAACTTGAACTGGAATGTTAAAAGATGCCAGTGGACCAATAGTAACTGATTAAAAGAAAATCAAACAAACTGAAGGAAAAAGTATAATAACATTTTTGACTTTTGTTCTTGAAAAAGAATCCCAAAATTATCAAAGATACCCAGTAATAAATGGATCACAACAAATCAATCCAAAGTTTTCACGTGAGGTACAAGTCACTTGACTTAAATTATTATATTTTCAGCACATTATAAGAAGATCCTAGTCTCTCTAAAAGGGTATAATGCTGGAAAAGGAAAGAGAAGACATGGATAAGCAGCAGCAAGATGGGTGGATTCAATTCCAGTGATTATGGAACCGCCATTGGAAAATCTGAAATGCCAGATTGAGTATATATCATCCTATCTGTGTGAGTGCTAATAGTTACTTCAACTTGACTGCCCATCATCAAAATTACATACATTTTCAACACTGTTTAAATCTTCTAACTTGTAAAAATTAAAAAAGCTTACCTTTCAGATTCTCATGACCTTTGAAACCCATTCCCTTTGTTACATTGAGGTTGTATGAAACCACACTTGCTGGAAATATGACCACCACATCTAAAGGCCCCAAATTGAAGAAAACTATAATAAGGTACTGTGCAGTGTATTACAGTTATGTACTTGAAAATATCTTATTTTCAGAACCATCACTCACTTCCGACAGGTAAGATTGCAACAAATGTCTTTCCTAACAAAAACTAGACTGTACCTTTCAATTTGTTTAATGTCTTTTTTTTGCAGCTGATACAATGTTATTTATTAATTAACTGGCTGCTTCCCTTCCTCATTGCAGGAAAGAAATTGAAAAAAACAAAATTATGCCCAAGACAAGTTTCCAAAAAAAAAGTCACTTTATTAGACTGATGCTCCTGTAGCATGTGGCATGTACAGAGGAAATTAAGACACAAGGTGTGGTGAGGAGCTAGAACAAATTGATCTTTAGCGGAACAAAATTTTCCTATAAAGTTATTTACAGAAGTCTCAAAAGTATTCAGATCAGTGAGTCAGAACATTAATGCAGAGTGTAGATAAGGATTATGATTAAATTTTAAAAGTGTTTGGGCTCAGCACTGAATGAATCTGGATGGAACGTTAATGTACAGTGATTTGAGAACACTTCTTCCATTATATGTAATATTGCAAGTCTAAATGCAAAATATTTCAAATATCACTTGAAAGACACAATAATATCCCTGTCAAGTAGATAAAAAGTCTAATAAGACCAAAGGTAAGAAGCTTAACAGAGGTATTTTTGTAAACTAAGTCATTCTTAAGACTCTCATGAAAACTCATTGTGGGTAACCATTAATACATTGTAATTGATTTCTCTGATCCAGAAATTCTTAAGCTGATGATCTCTGGGTATTGGCTCTGCTTACTGAAGAGGTGGTTTGTGTTTATAAGTCTATAAGCATTGTTACTTTCTTTCTCAGTGCACAGTACAGAAGAGGTATTATGTATGTGCCACAAGATGTATATACCCTCATCCTAGCAGCAACATTTGTCCTTTGGAGAATTGGATATAGAATGATAATCCTTATTTAGACCTTTGCTTCCAGGCATGGATCATATGTGCTGGATGGAGAAAAATTTAGAGAAAGCTGGGGACATCTCAGTTCCCACTGAAATTAATAGGATGGGAAAAGGTTAACAGTACAATATAGTTTTGTTTAGTTCAGTGAAACCAGATGTATTCAAGTTTTTCTACTGCTCATTGTGCTTAAAATATTAATCCCCCAAAGAAGAGTAAATTTATTTCATGCAATGAAAGCTCTGGAAAGTTAATGCTCTAAGCTGATATCATCAATCTTTGTATATTATGTTTCTTTTAAAAGTATTGTTTCCATAGGTATATTAGCAGAGCTCTATTCATGCCAAAACTTTACAAGCTTCATCAGTTCAGCAGTGACAATATTAAATCTTCATCTCTGAGCAATGTTACATATGGGGACTGAGAATGCTGGTATTGTAGTAACCACATATCAGCAGCCTGGCCACTATGACTGCTACCTTTCAGCTGTTTGGCAATGAAGCAGCTACATAAGACATAGCAGGTCCCAGGATGTGGAAGATAAGAAGAAAATGTATGTGCAAGGCTTGAGCTGAAGTAAATTTAATACCAACTGAATTTTGGTATTTGCACTAGGGGGAGAAATACTTGTCAAAATCTGCAGCAAAAGTTTACTATGAGCATGCTGTTTGACTATGAAGGGACCCAACGGTTTTTGCATGTCACTGGAGAAATTAAAAAGAACCTTTAAAAATGATTTAGGAGTAGGAAAGAAAAGATAATGATAAATTCCCAGAAAGAGCCATGTTAATCTAGTATAGTTTACTTGATTGCTGCATTTAAATATTACGAACTGGCTATAAGCATAGGCAAGAGAGGCAAAAACAGAAAAGCATTTTGTGCAATGGTGGGCAAATGAGAATAAGATTACGTACGTGCTAGCATGCCATTATTAGCACCCTCAAAATCAGGTAACAATAAATGCCATGGGACAACCTTGTGATTTTACAAAGAAAAGGAAACAAAACTGTAACAGAAATAATTACTGTGAAAACATTGACCGAAAATATGCAATTTTAAATTTTGGCAGGGCAGAGAAAGGTACAGAAGGTTTTGCCTTATTTGATCTCCCAAATTTAAACAAGTTAATTTTGAACAAAAATGTGGCAAACTGATTTAATTCAGCGTATTTGCTTCTTAACAAAACCTGAATTAAATCACAATGGGAAAATACCTATCTAAATATAACAATTTTTAACCAAAGGGGTGAGGGTGGGCAGAAGAGAAATGGCAAATCAATATATAAAAGAGACATGGTAAAAAAAAAAGTTCACAAACCTGTAATCAGTGCAGAACTGCCACAGGAGTTCACAGGACCTTAAGCAGCTGAACTCATGCAAAAGGCTCTTTTGAAAACACAACTACAAAATTGGATCATTTCTCCCTGAGGAATTAGCAATTCTTTAAAATACAGGGAAGGACAGGCTGGGCCGTATTTCACAGATTCCATGAACATCACAGCATGAATAAGAAAAGCTGTAATGTCTCACTGATCACAATAATAGAAGGGTGTTCATATGTCACAAGGAGCCTAATCAAGACCTTCCTGGTTTTTCATTCTGCTGTCTCTTTTAAATCTGCATGCTGATCTGCAGAAGTACAACAGCTCTCATATTTGTCCCTTTACATACACACAAATAACTATTTTACATGTTATTTTACAGGTCAGAGTTCCTGCCTATGCCTTTTCTCTATTCTTTTCTTTTCTTTTCTTTGTTTCTTTGTTTCTTTTCTTTCTTTTTCTTTGTTTCTTTTCTTTTCTTTGTTTCTTTTCTTTTCTTCTTTTTAGTAGTCATATCCAAAAAGTGAAAAGCACAAAGTACATCACCTTGAGGGATAGAAATAACTAAGACAAACAGCACTGTAAAAGGGTTTGGTGCCTTTTTCATTGTGGAAACAAGGAATGTCTGATCTCCATTCTTCTGTTACTCAGCAATAGGTTGAATCCGAATTCAAGGCCCATGGAGAAAATATCAGAGCAAAACAAAAAGAATTTGATTGAGGCCCAACATTCACCCCATGATGGGTCATGGTGTTGAAGGTGGTTTGGGAGAAGGGCAGGAACCTTGGCTATCAAAGCTGGCTGCACGGCCATGCCACTGTGGAAAGAAAAAAGGCAGCTGATTTTTTAAATACTGCATAAGTGAGTAGTTTCATTAGTTTAAATTTATGAGATAACCCCAATTACATTCATGCATTTCTTTCCATGGACCTGGTGGCAATCTCCATTAATATGCTTGAATGCCTGAAGGAGTGTATGCACTGAAAAGCAAGTTCGGATTGGATACAGGCTAAACCATGCTTATAGTGAAACCAATAAATAAATTAAAAATTAAAAAAGAACTGCTGGTTTAAATGTTCTACACTAGGGATGATTAAGTCTGGATTTAAAATATATTGCTTTCCTAAATGAAGATTAGCATTTCTGGGGATTTTTTTTAACATTTTTTTATTGCACTATGAGAATAAATCAGCAATGTCTACACTTTGCTGAATTTGAAAATTACAATAGAATGTGTAAAATGGGGGAGACGATATGATGTAGGCTAAGAGGGATTATGTTTCTTGCCCAGCTCCTCATTATTACAAAATACAACTTCTGAAAGCTGTAGATGGAGTTAAGAGGATGATGTCTCTGGAGGGGGCTTTAGTAAGGATAGAAGGCAAAGATTCACAGGTGTCCACATTGAATCATAAGATGGAGATTATTGATACAGACTTTGAGAAAGATAATGTTTATATACTGGGTAACAAATTGAATTTAACCAGTCAAGGCAAAGTTTCAATATGCTAGTGAGCATGCATAACCCAATTTACAAAATCATAATTACTGTTATGTATCATTTCCTTCTAATTTTTATAATATTTTCTTAAATGCAGAAATTCTTATTCACAGGTTTACAGTTATCAAGACATAGTTGTAGAGAGAGAGATGATGGAATAAGAGGGTCTCATTAAATGCAAAGAAGGCTATAATGAAATAGCAATAGTAATAGCAGGCTTATATATCACCTCACAGCACTTCACAGTCGTCTCTTGGTGATTTGCAGTCCCAGCATATTGCCCACAACAATCTAGGTTCTCATTTTACTGACCTCAGAAGAATGGAAGGTCAGAATCGAACTGCCAAATTCCTGGCAGCCAGCAGTCAGTAGAAGTAGTACTGCATTTAACCACTGTGCCACCATGGCTCTTTATTCTTTATATTTTTTCTATTCTTCTTTTTATTATATTGTATTATATTATATTATTATATTTTTACTGTTATCCTTGGAATAGTGACATTGGTGAGTGGAATTTTTTCTTTTGAGAGCAGCATCAGAATTTCAGCTTAATGTGTCCCAGAAAAATAACAATAAAGATGATCCTCTCCTGTCCCATCCCATCCCATCCAATATTTTATATCTTATATGTTAGCCCTATTCTTATCCAGTTTCATGCTCTTTATGTCATATCACTCATAATCTTCAGTCAACATAATCAAAGGGTTGAAACAAAATATATTGAAAAAGCTTCAAATTAGAGAAGACTGTCCTATAATAGAAGGTCCTCAAACTGAAAAATCCAGAAAAAACAAAGATAATTTTTGAAAGTCTTCTAAACAAAGTGGAGGGGGGGAGAGGACAAACTAAGGTAGTGAGCAATGATATAGCAACACAGAAAGGACATAAGCAGAGAATGGGGAGGGTTAATGATAAGAGAACATTAGAAGAAAGGGCAAAACAAAACCAATGTAGAGAAATCAATGCATATTAATAAGGCAGAACAAGGTCCCACAGAGACCTTACCAACAAAATAGTCTGCAAATATATTAGGAAAAAGTTATTAGAAAGGAGGAGGGAGGGAGAGAGAGAAGATGGAGAACTGAATTTTATGCAAGGGTAAGCAAAATGACGGATGAATGATCAGCAAACTAAGATTACTTAGCAGAAAAGTGTGCAGTTGAATGAGAGGAATGTAGCATGGGTAAAAATTAGATTTGTGCTAAAAACAATCAACAAATTGGTAAGAACTTAGAAAAGAATTTAAATGAAACAGGGAAGACCTTAATTTGCCTACAATATTATTTTAAAAAACAAAAACCCCAAGCAGTAAGAATAGGAAAATAATACAATGTGTTGACCATAGAGGTTAAAAAGATCTATTCCTGTAGGCTTGATTACTTAGAAAAAACTGAGGTATCCATAATACCATAGATTAGAAATTTCTATGAGACCGTAATTCAGAAATTACATTCCCAATGATAGCTAAATTTATAAACTCTGCTATTTTTGTTTCATATTTTAGTTTAACCTGAATGATAAATCTTAGTCTCTGAGTCTCAGTCCTTTCCTTCTTAATCCATAATATATGAATAATAAGTCTGTCTCTTGCACAAAACTATTATGATGTAATTGAAATATCTCTGAAAACATTGGCAATAATTGCTATATATGATTACAAAATATTGAAAGGCTTACTTAATTTTAAAAATTAATTTGAAACACACACATACACAGTTTCTGTCATTCCACAATTCTCTAAGCTGCTGTCTCTGTGTGTACTGGGACCATACTTCCAGACTCCCTTTATTCATATTGGTTGAAATACAAGGTATACACCTACCAAGGGCTTCTTCTAAAGTT